>JAXRKP010001286.1:0-40000 GCA_037039925.1 Doris montereyensis | reverse complement strand
TTCATATACTGGTCCAGGATTTCCTGTGGGACCGTAACTTTCCTAAGCTGAAAGTAGCGGAGGTCGACATGGTAACCGGAAGAGCAATCAACAGCCTTGCAATCCTCGTGGCCGCATTTGATTTTATCGGGCACAAGGGGACAGCAAGGAGCAAAGCAGTCCCCTGGGAACAATGTAACAAGAAGGAAGGGCGGGCCATAGCTCTCAATGAGGATGTGACATTTGAAAGGCCTTCAACCCTAAAATGAGGACGTGATATCTGTAAGGCCTTCAACTCTAGAATGAGGACGTGACATTTGAAAGGCCTTCAAATTAGAATGAGGATGTGATATTTGTAAGGCCTTCAACCCTAGAATGAGGACGTGACATTTGGAAAGGCCTTCAACCCTAGAATGAGGACGTGACATTTGAAAGGCCTTCATCCTAGAATGAGGACATGACATTTGGAAAGGCCTTTAACCCTAGAATGAGGACATGACATTTGAAAGGCCTTAACCCTAGAATGAGGACGTGATATTTGAAAGGCCTTCAACCCTAGATTGAGGATATGACATTTGAAAGGCTTTCAACCCTAGATTGAGGACGGATATTTCAAGGGCCTTCAACCCTAGAATGAGGACGGACATTTCAAAGGCCTTCAACTCTAGAATGAGGACGTGACATTTGAAAGGCCTTTAACCCTAGAATGAGCATGATACTTGAAAAGGCCTTTAACCCTAGAATGAGGATGTGACATTTAAAAAAGGCCTTCAATCCTAGAATTAGGATGTGATATTTGAAAGGCCTTCAGCTCTCGAATGAGGATGTGATATTTGAAAGGCTCTCTCAACTCTAGAATGAGGATGTGACATTTTGGAAAAGGCCTTTAACCCTAGAATGATGACGTGACATTTAAAAGGCCTTCAACCCTAGAATGAGGATGTGATATTTGAAAGGCCTTCAGCCTCGAATGAGGATGTGACATTTGAAAGGCCTTCAACTCTAGAATGAGGATGTGACATTTGAAAGGCCTGCAACCCAGAATGAGACGTACATTACAATGAACTGGCATTAGCAACATCAACAATGGTAGATATTAGTGACCATGCATCATAAATTATAAACTGAAGGCAAGTAATTAGAGCATAGTTGTAAAAACAAACATTTATTCGATCAGAAAAAAAAGAAAAATGCCCGCTGCCCTTAATCTGAAAAAAAACGTCAGTCACTTAGTTCCTATACAAAAGTAGCATAATTGAATGGGTCAGGTCAGTTCAATAGTATGCCTGTGTCCACTTTCATGAACGAGATAGAGAGATAATCCAAGGGAATAAAAGGAAATCATGCTTCCACAAAAGTATTAAAGTGATATGATGAAAATACATCACATTTTTAGACGTTTGAAAGTTGGAATTCCCAAACCCTACAATGAGGACATTTTTTGGGGCACACTATTGAAATAACCCCTTCAATTATGTATTGAAACTGAACATTGCGGACAAAGGGAAGTGAAACATTGCAAGTAAAGAATAAAAGTTTCATTATACAGTATTTTTCAATCGCCGTTTCCAGCTTTTACCAATAAAATAAAATAATAGACTTAATAGGGCTGCCATGTCCGGGTGGGCTCACAACTGCGGGTTAACCTAGCAGACGAATGTCTGTGGCCCACAACCTGTGAAGCAACCTAGCAGACGAAATGTCTGGTGGGTCCACAACGGTGAAGTAACCTAGCAGACGTATAAATGTCTGTAATCCACAACCGTGGTGAAGCAACCTAGACATAAATGTCTGGTGGGCCCACAACCGTGAAGCAACCCTAGCAGACGTAAATGTCTGGGTGGGTCCACAACCGTGCGAAGCAACCCAGCAGACGTAAATGTCTGGTGGGTCCACAACCGTGTGAAGCAATCTAGCAGATGAATGTCTGGTGGGTCCACAACCGTGGGCTCACAACTGTCTGGTGGGTCCACAACCGCTATCTAGTAGATGTATGCGATCGGTGGGCTCACAACCGTGAAGCTATCTGCAGACGTAAATGTCTGGTGGGTCCACAACTGTGAACCTAGCAGACGTATGTCTAGTGGAATCACGTAGAACCCAGCAGACGTGAATGTCTGGTGGTCCACAACCGTGTGAAGCCCTAGCAATGTATACTCCGTCCACAACTGTGAAGCTAAAATTTCTTGTGTGAAGAATAGATGTAAGTTTGGGCCCACAACTGTGAAGCTATCTAGTAGATGTATACCGCTCTGGTGGGCCCACAACTCTCAGGTAAAATTTCTGTTATTTTCACCTGAATGGTTATAAAGGGCCCACAACTCTCCGTCCACTTTTGTAAAATTTCTGTGTAGAATAGACAAGTTTTCATCTGAATGATAATTATAAAGGGCCCACAACTCTCCGTCCACTTTTGTAGTGATAATATTTCAATACTTCTCACCTGAAAGGACATTCCTCAACTGGCGAAAGATCTTAGCTTCCACATAAGAGCGGTTCAAACAGGATTCTTCCATGCTTAAATCCACGGCAACGTTCTTAATGGTGCTCTCAGCAACACTGTAAATTACATCTGGGTAGCCAGGTGGTACTTTTGGAAAAGATGGCGTAACTTTCTGGTCTGAAGTGAAAAAATAGAATAAAGAGGAACATAAAACTTAGAGGAGAACAAGAGAACATTTTTTTTAGACAGCACAATCATGATCTTATCTGTAAGTCCTGTTGCCAGTTTTTTCTTGGTATACCTCTTCTCCTCTTCCTTCACTATTGCCTCAAACTGTACCATTGCCTACAACTGCACCATTACCTCCAAATGTATCATTGCCTACAACTGCACCATTACCTCCAAATGTATCATTGCCTACAACTGCACCATTACCTCCAAATGTATCATTGCCTACAACTGCACCATTCACCTCCAAATGTATCATTGCATACAACTGCACCATTACACTCAAATGTATCATTGCTTACAACTGCACAATTACCTCCAAATGTACCATTACCTACAACTGCACCATACTTCCAAATGTACATTTGAATACAACTGTACCATTACCTCCAAATGTACCACTGCCTACAACTGCACCATTACCTCCATTTCCCCAAATTGCACCATTGCATTGCCTAAAACTACATAATTGTTTCTACCTACGTACTAGTGTTCTAACCGACCATTGCCTTCACCTGTACCATTGCCTTCACCTGTACCATTGCCTTCTGCAATGTACCATTGCCTTCACCTGTACCATTGCCTTCACTTGTACCATTGCCTTCACCTGTACCATTGCCTTCACCTGTACCATTGCCTTCAATTGCCTTCACCTGTACCATTTAACATTCACCTGTACCATTGCCTTCACCTGTACCATTGACTTCACCTGTACCATTGTCTTCACCTGTACCATATCCTCCAACTGCACCAGTGCATTTAACTGCACCATTACCTCTAACTGCACTAGCACCTTCAATTACACCACTGTATACAACTGTACTAGTGTCTTCAATTACACCACTGTATACAACTGTACTAGTGTCTTCAATTACACCACTGTACAACTGTACTAGTGTCTTCAATTACACCACTGTATACAACTACACTAGTGTCTTCAATTACACCACTGTATACAAATGTACTAGTGTCTTCAATTACACCACTGTATACAAATGTACTAGTGTCTTCAATTACACCACTGTATACAACTGTACTAGTGTCTTCAATTACACCACTGTATACAAATGTACTAGTGTCTTCAATTACACCACTGTATACAACTGTACTAGTGTCTTCAATTACACCACTGTATACAACTGTACTAGTGTCTTCAATTACACCACTGTATACAACTGTACTAGTGTCTTCAATTACACCACTGTATACAACTACACTAGTGTCTTCAATTACACCACTGTATACAAATGTACTAGTGTCTTCAATTACACCACTGTATACAAATGTACTAGTGTCTTCAATTACACCACTGTATACAAATGTACTAGTGTCTTCAATTACACCACTGTATACAAATGTACTAGTGTCTTCAATTACACCACTGTATACAAATGTACTAGTGTCTTCAATTACACCACTGTATACAACTGTACTAGTGTCTTCAATTACACCACTGTATACAAATGTACTAGTGTCTTCAATTACACCACTGTATACAACTGTACTAGTGTCTTCAATTACACCACTGTATACAACTGTACTAGTGTCTTCAATTACACCACTGTATACAAATGTACTAGTGTCTTCAATTACACCACTGTACACAACTGTACTAGTGTCTTCAATTACACCACTGTATACAACTGTACTAGTGTCTTCAATTACACCACTGTATACAACTGTACTAGTGTCTTCAATTACACCACTGTATACAACTGTACTAGTGTCTTCAATTACACCACTGTATCCAACTGTACTAGTGTCTTCAATTACACCACTGTATACAACTGTACTAGTGTCTTCAATTACACCACTGTATACAACTGTACTAGTGTCTTCAATTACACCACTGTATACAACTGTACTAGTCTTCAATTACACCACTGTATACAACTGTACTAGTGTCTTCAATTACACCACTGTATACAACTGTACTAGTGTCTTCAATTACACCACTGTATACAACTGTACTAGTGTCTTCAATTACACCACTGTATACAACTACACTAGTGTCTTCAATTACACCACTGTATACAACTACACTAGTGTCTTCAATTACACCACTGTATACAAATGTACTAGTGTCTTCAATTACACCACTGTATACAAATGCACCACTAACTACAACTGCACTATTTTGCTCCAACTGCATATTGTAATGTTCTTTGATATAGACAAAGTATGTGATCTTTTTGTTCCTTAAAGATAATAACATATTGATTATTTTGTACAATCTCATTCCCATTTATAGTCATAATCAAATACGTGAATCCTTTGAACAATCAACTTCTCATTCATCAAAAACAAATGTTGCATACAACAAAATACTAAACACAATATTTTGACACAGCCATGAAGATTGTACTGGTACACACACCTGACAAAGTACTGCGCCATGACATCTAACCCCATCTCCATTCCCCATGGAATTCATAACTGACAGGTCCTAACCGCAAGTTGTGAGCCGGGATGAAAACGTGACGAGCCTGCCTTGGGGTGCCAACAGGTAACACCCCGTCTGGTAGACTTCGCTGTAGTCATGGGCTCCCGTTACTTTGTTCCGACTGAATCCCATCTGAAAAGGAAAGGATATTGTTAACATTTAGCCATAGGCTAGATTTGCTATAGTCGAGTCGGTGGCCGAGTGGTAAGGCTTCTCCGAACTGAGATCATGAGGTCCCGGGTTTGAATCCTGACAAAACCAGGCCTGACGTTGTGTTTATTGAGAACAACACAACGTGCATCTCCCCATTCAATCCAAGTGCAAATTGGGTACTAACACTAGCCTGGGAGTAAAAACCTGCGTCTTGTCCGATCATGAGGTCCCGAATTCCAAATCCTAGCGAAGCTAGGTCTGACGTTGTGTTCCTTGGGATAGACACTTGACACAGATTTTTCCCATCCAACGCAGGTGTAAATGGGTACAGGCAATAGCTTCTGGGAAAATTTTGTGCAATTTTGTTTTTATAAGGATTGTCATCCTCATCATAGCCTTTCACCCCTACCAGGGTATAGGTCACAGATAAGATGTCCATTTTTCCTTCTCCTGGGATATCTTTCTCAGCTCACTGCTTTTGATTTGATTTCACCCACATCCACAACTAAGGTGATCTCAGGTTTGATTTACCAACATCCACAACTCCAAGGTGATCTCCGGGGTTTTGGTAGCATTGTAATTTTGCCAGACTGCCCTGTACAGTCAAGGGATCTTTAATGTACACAGAGTGTAATCTGCAAACTGGACACAATTTTTATCTTCCGTCTCTGATAGAACTAGGCGTTGATATACCTACCTGGATCATGGTGGAAGATTTTACGGCCCATAGTGCCGGAGTTTATCCCGGTTTTGTATAGCGTGAAGCGGACCAGGTGATAATAAGGTTTTTAATCCATGTTAGTAAAAAGTTTATTCAAAGCCGTTACAGCCACCATGGCGCCAAAGCCTACCCAGGTTTTGTATATCATGAAGATGAACAGGTGACAATAATCAGCTCTTAGACAGAGTGCTAGTCTGACACAGGCTTCCAAACCCAAAACTAGTGCTTGTGTCCACTTGCACGTGGGTAGGGTGGGGAAAATGTGCGTTAAGTGCCATTCCCAAGGAACACAACGCCAGACCTAGCTTTATTAGGACTCGGAACTCGGGACCTTGTGATCCTAGTCCAGCAGCCTAACCACTCGGCCATCGATACCAAGCTAGTGCTCACACCCCTTTGCACCTGAAATGAATGTGGGAAATCCGTGTTAAGCGTCTTTCCCCAAGAACATAACGTTGAAACAGGCATTGCTGGGATTTGAACGTGAGACATCGTTATCGAAGTCTGGCAGCCTAGTCAATCAGCCACTGACACCACTAAAATCATGCAGCTGCTTAACTTTGACAAACTTAAAAATTAAAAGGGCATGGAAAAACACAGAAAATGTCTGACAGATTAACAAGAAAATAATAGAAATTTAGCAACTGGGTGACACACATAAAAACATTAAAACTGGAGTGGAACCTACATACCTCGTAGTAATCAATGTTAAACTGGACGGGAGTAAATCTACATACATCGTAGTAATCCAACGTTAAACTGGACGGAGCAAATCTACATACCCGTAGAAAATGTAGATAAAACTGACGGGAGCAAATCTAAATGTAGCTATTAACAAAGACGGGAGCAAATCTACATACCTCGTAGAAATCAACGTTAAACATGGGGAGTAAATCTACATACATCGTAGTAATCAACGTAAATAAACTGGAAAAATCTACATACCTCGTGAAATCAACGGATAAAACTGGGTGGGAGTAAATCTACATACATCGTAGTAATCAACGTAGAAAAACTAAAATCTACATGTGCTACAGGAGCAAATCTAAACCTCGTAGTGAATAAAACGGGAGCAAATCTACATACATCGTAGAAATCAATGAGATAAAACTTGATGTGAGCAAATCTACATACCTCGTAGTAATCAACGTAGATAAAACTGGGTGGAGTAAATCTACATACCTCGTAGTAATCAACGTAGATAAAACTGGGTGGAGTAAATCTACATACATCGTAGAAATCAATGTAGATAAAACTGGACGGGAGTAAATCTACATACATCGTAGTAATCAACGCAGATAAAACTGGGTGGGAGTAAATCTACATACATCGTAGTAATCAATGTAGATAAAACTGGGTGGGAGTAAATCTACATACATCGTAGTAATCAATGTAGATAAAACTGGGTGGGAGTAAATCTACATACATCGTAGTAATCAACGTAGATAAAACTGGGTGGGAGTAAATCTACATACATCGTAGCTAATCAATGTAGATAAAACTGGGTGGGAGTAAATCTACATACATCGTAGTCAATGTAGATAAAACTGGGGGAGCAAATCTACATACCTCGTAGCTACATCTACATACCTCGTAGCTATCAATGTAGATAAAACTGGACGAGCAAATCTACATACCTCGTAGCTATCCAGGAGCAAATCTACATACCTCGAGCTATACAGGGAGCAAATCTACATTCGTAGCTATCAATGTAGATAAAACTGGACGGGAGCAAATCTACATACCTCGTAGCTATCAGGGAGCAAATCTACATACCTCGTAGCTAGATAAAACTGAGGGAAAATCTACATACCTCATATATCAATGTAGATAAAACTGGGTGGGGATATTGACAGGGAGCAAATCTACATACCTCGTAGCCTCAATCCTTTAGATAAAACTGGGTGGGAGTAAATCTACATACCTCGTAGCTATCAATGTAGATAAAACTGGGTGGGAGCAAATCTACATACCTGCAGTAGTAATCAACATAGAGAAATCTACATACCTCAAGTAAGCAATATAGATAAAACTGGGCGTGAGCAAATCTACATACCTCGGAAATCAACGAGATAAAACTGTCAAATCTACATACCTCGTAGAAATCAACGTAGATAAAACTGGACGGGAGCAAATCTAATTTAGAAATCAACGTAGATAAAACTGGATCGGAGCAAATCTACATACCTCGTAGAAATCAACGAGATAAAACTGGACGGAGCAAATCTACATACCTCGTAGAAATCAACGTAGATAAAACTTGACGGGAGCAAATCTACATACCTCGTAGAAATCAACGTAGATAAAGCTGGACGGGAGCAGCACCACTAGCAGCAAGAGACCAAGGGATCCCGACCACGGCCAGGAAGATCAAGAGTTTCCTTGTCCCTGACGTGCGATTCAAGACCTTCCTGATGTGCGAGTAAACTGAGTCAACACTGGGAATGTGCTACATTCATAGTCTCTAGGAGATCTTCTGTGAACGGACAATGAAAGAAAGAAATAATTCATTTGATCCAATAATTTGAATATTTTTGCTGAATAATTTATATACTTCAGAAAATGTATTAATGTATCGAGATATTGACCTAAAAAACCCACTATTAATCAAAAAAGAGGGATAAAAAAAGAAAAAGAAAAAGTATATTTATTCCATTATTATATATGGTTTGTGTTTTTTTCCCTTAATCAAAGTTTTTGGATAGTGTCATCACATCAAACGATCTCAGGGTCAATTTTAAGAGGCAACACGACAAGATGAGAGATATGCCAAAGAGTTAAAAGAAAACAGTAAGACATACCCTTAAGCGTTCACCGACCACATTTCAGAAGTTGTTGGCGTTTAGACAGAAAATACCTTGAAAAGTGGCATCACGTATGTGATTAACCTTTAATGTTTAAACCGACACCAAGAGCAAAACCCGCCAATACAGGTCCACATTGTGCAAGCCGATAAACCGACACCTGCCTATTTAGGCCCACATTGTTCAAGCCGACAGAAACCAACACCTGCCTATTGTTCAGCCCCCCACCTGCCATTTAGGTCCAATTGTTCGCCGGCAGAAACCAACACCTCCCTATTTTAGGCCCACATTGTGCAAGCCGACAGAAACCAACACCTGCCAATTTAGGCCCATATTGTTCAAGCCGACAGAAACCAACACCTGCCAATTTAGGCCCACATTGTTCAAGCCGACAGAAACCAACACCTGCCTATTTAGGCCCACATTTTAGAATAGTTCAAGCCGACAGAAACCGACCCCTGCCAATTTAGGCCCATATTGTTCAAGCCGACAGAAACCAACACCTGACATATTGTGCCGACACCACCTGTTTTTTGTTCAGCTCTATTGGTCACATACAAATGATTTAGGCCCATATTGTTCATAGGCCCATATTGTTCAATGAAACCGACAAGTGACCATTTTTTTGTTCTATTGGTCATATAATGATGCTATTGTTCTAAATTTAGAAAATATACAAGATTAAAGGTCAGGGCGGCTTCATGTGACCAAGTCAAGGTAGTGGCACGAAAGTGCAGACCAATCCACACTCTTTTGTAAAGGTCAGCTGGCAGGAAGTCTGACAAATGTAAATAAACGGGTTGCCATAGCGGAGAGGAAGCTGAACATACAGAGGAAAATGGCCGCCGCTAATGTAAACATGAGAGGGTTGATGTATTATTTTTACCAAATTTCTTAACATGGCGTTCAGGCCAAAAGGTTTTATTTCAGTAAAATTTACCCCATCCAACATATCAACGGTGAAAGTCCCAAATCGTCAAGTCCAATCTTGGATTTTTAAGGAAATCAAAGAAAATGATGCTGCGCTTTTAATCCTATTTTCAAAGACATACACGTTGTGCAAGCGTCAAAAACTAGACCCAATAGGAATACACGGATTGCTCATACGGTTATTATATGGGTTTTTATTGGTTCTTGTACCACAGAATCCTAACTAGACGACATAAGGGCTTCTTAATGTTAAAAGAGGGGGAAAAAAGGTGTTAATTTCAGATTTACACGGTTTGTGACTTTCACCGTCCATATGTTGTGATCTCAGGGTGAATCCAGAGGAAACAGCAAGATAAAAGACATGTCATAGAGTGAAAGAAAAGAAAGAAGTAAGATCTACCAGCACCCCCCCCCCCCCACCCATCCCGCCAACCGCCCACCAAACGGAGGGTCGACTACTAAAGGGAACATAAAAATAAAAAACAACACCAATCCTATTCATAAAGTTTTTTGTGTGTCACTCTCACAGGGGACTCGGTAGTCCAGACTCAACGTGTCGGCCTCTCCACCCAAAGGTAGTGGGTTTGAGCCCTGCCAACGGTTGAACAATTTTCTCTGGTCTTTTCGAGCAAAATCTACCCCCTCCTCCCGCCCGGTCTAGGTAAACCCATCGGAGACAGACGATAAAAAAGAGGTCCGTGTGCAGATCACAATACTCTGTCCATAATAAAGATCCCTTGGCTGTTTACAGGGCAGTCCGGGCAAAATCAAAATGCTACCATAACCCCCGAGATCACCTTAGTTGTGGATGTGAGTAAATCAAATCAAATCAAAAGTCAGTTTCTTTCTCACCTGGCTTCTGACCGACTTGAAGGTGTCTCTGGTCTGTAAGCCTCCAAATCAACGCTAATCCGTCGCACTGGAAGAGAATCAAAAGTTAATGCTACTGGTCCCTACTGGCATATATATGGTCACTTCCAAAGAAAGGTAACACTCGTATTTAACAATTCTTGGACATGACGTAGGATTTGATTTGTGCCTTCTGACTCTAGGATTAAACAAATTATGACGTTTTGATACCAACTTCAATACATTTAGCTTCAATAAGGTTTTTCAAAATGTATTTCAAAGAACACATGTCCAGAAAGTGATCTTGCAAACATCGAAAAGAAGGAAGAAACATGCCAAGCAAAAGGAAGGCAACATTTATTTTCCTACTTAACAGGTTATGGTGCGTATTGGCAATACTCATTTATTAGAGTGAGAGTTGCGTGTGATTTGTTGGGATTTTTCTTACGCACTGTTCATTTTTTTGAAAGATCACTTTTTGGTAATACACATTAAGAAATGTGTTTTATGAAAAGAGTCAAAGTGAAATATATCATGTTTGGTATGAAAAGAGTCAAAGTGAAATCATGTTTGGTATGAAAAGAGTCAAAGTGAAATATATCATGTTTGGTATGAAAAGAGTCAAAGTGAAATATATCATGTTTGGTATGAAAAGAGTCTCAAAGTGAAATATATCATGTTTGGTATGAAAAGAGTGAAAGTGAAATATATCATGTTTGGTGTGAAAAGAGTGAAAGTGAAATATATCATGTTTGGTGTGAAAAGAGTCAAAGTGAAATCATGTTTGGCATGAAAAGAGTCAAAGTGAAATATTTCATGTTTGGTGTGAAAATAACTGACAGTCAATGTTGTTTCAGATTGTGTCAAAATTGACTAATCCGTCACTGTCCTTCAAATCAAAATTGGTAACTTACAATCATGTGACCTTTCATTTGGACATGACTGTATCTACTCAAGTGGAATAGTCTGGATGGGAGAACTGTTTACAAGGATGCTACTCCAACTACCTACAACAGCCCAGTATGACCACTAAGATCAACAGGAAAAGGCCTTGTTCTCCCAGCCCCAAAATCTAAGTTGAAACAATTTGGAGATAGAGCTTTCAGCCACATTGGAGCCGTTGTTTGGGATGCTTTTGCCTGTCTGTGTCAAGACAGCTTGTTTGTTTTGCTTGTTTAATTGACATTTACCCTGTCCACCATTGTGGCGATCTCAGGGTGAATTAAGAGGAAAAAAACAGCAAGAGGAAAGACAAGTGAAAGAGTTAAAGGACAGAAGTGAGACCTACCAGCAGTGTCCCAGTGTCCGCCAACAGCTTACATCAAGTCAGAGAGGAAATACGAAATTGAATATGAAGGCCTAATAGGTAGAACAGAGACAGTTACAAAGACAGATAAGTTTCGGGCAAAACCGTCCTTCCTCAGTCACACGGTAATGATACAAGTTACTAGTTACCGCCTACTACAGTACTATTTCTTTTATCATTACATCAAGTCAGCAGCTAACATTGAAGATTTCAAGAAAATACTGAAAACTCATCTATTTGTCAAATATTTAGGATAGTTTTAGTGCATCTTTAGTCCAGCCCACTTCACCTCTGCATTTGCATTTAAGGGCTACACTAAGGAATGGTCCTTCGAGGCCCTTAAGGCCCATAGACTCGGAGCTTATACTGATTTCTATAGTGTGAGGCAGAACAGGTGATAATAATCACCTCCTGGCCAGGGTGCTAGTCTGACACATGTTTTTACTCTGAAGCTAGTGTTTGTGTCCAATTGCACCTGGCTAGAGTGAGGGAAAATGTGGGTTAAGTGTTTTTCCCCAAGGAACAAAAAGTTGGACCTGGCTTTGCTAGGATTCGAACTCGGGACTTCATGATCTGCAGTCCGACAGCGTAACTGCTCAACCACTGACGCAACGTATTTTAGGGTTTGGGTTTTAGAGTTAAGATTTATGATTCTTAAGAACGTCATTTCCCCATTCTAATTGTGCGTATTCTGCCCACTATTGTTAACCGAGTTGGAATGTAAAGCACTTTGAGGCTTCGGCGAAAATGGCTAGGGAAGCATACTTTGTTACTATCATTATCATCATCATTATTATTATTACCGTACTATTACTAACAACTATAGACATAAAACACGGTTCATTCAAGGCGGCAGCTCAAGTGCACAGTTCATCAAAGAGTCAAGCGCAATAAAACACAGTTCATTCAAGGCCGTGACAGCTCAAAGAGTCGCAATAAAACACAGTTCATTCAAGGCCGTGACAGCTCAAAGAGTCGCAATAAAACACAGTTCATTCAAGGCCGTGACAGCTCAAAAAGTCGGCAACAGCTCAAAACACAGTTCATTCAAGGCCGTGACAGCTCAAAGAGTCGCAATAAAACACAGTTCATTCAAGGCCGTGACAGCTCAAAGAGTCGCAATAAAACACAGTTCATTCAAGGCCGTGACAGCTCAAAGTCGCAATAAAACACAGTTCATTCAAGGCCATGACAGCTCAAAGAGTCGCAATAAAACACAGTTCATTCAAGGCACGACAGCTCAAAGAGTCGCAATAAAACACAGTTCATTCAAGGCCGTGACAGCTCAAAGAGTCGCAATAAAACACAGTTCATTCAAGGCAGTGACAGCTCAAAGAGTCGCAATAAAACACGGTTCATTCAAGGCCGTGACAGCTCAAAGAGTTGCAGTTTTTATAGCGTCAAATGGAACAGGTGATAATTATCACCTCCTGGCCAGGATGCTAGTCTGACGCAGGTTTTTACTGCCAAGCGGGTGCTTGTACCCATTTGCACCTGGTAAAAATGCGTGTTACGTGTCTTTCTCTAAGGAACACAACGTCGGACTTAGCTTTGCTAGGATTTAAACCAGGGACCTCATGATCCCCAGTCCGGCAGCCTAACTGCTCGGCCAGGGATGGGAAGATTTGGAAAAATTGATTTGAGAGGTAATAAGTGTAACGCTTCGACTCACCTGGTGATGCCGTTGGTCCATAAAATCAAATTCAACCTCATGCAGGAGGCCTCACTTTCCAAATGTTCCTGACTGTCATCATCAACAGGCCCTTCAGTGCCAAGATACGCCTGAAACCGTGACAATGATTGAATACATTATTTGAGTAGGGCGCAGTTTCATCCACAGGAATAAGAAACAGAAAAGAGAAAGACTTAAAGCTGGGAATCTCCCATGTTCAGATTAATTACGTGACCGCCTAAATGCCCGCCGCTTAAATGTCCGCTTCGCCTAAATGCCCGCTGCTTAAATGTCCGCTTCGCCTAAATGCCCGCCATCTCCAGCGAAACCGAATTATTTCTATACAAATTGCCCTTCTAAATGCTCGTTTGAAAACTAAGATTTTCGACTAAATGCCCGGTCTCAACGACAACTGCAGGTATCTTTTTTCTCTAAAGTATAATAAAATATGTCCGTAAGTGATTAAATAGTCTGTTTTTCTTTATCGTAAATGCAATCCATTGCTAATCTAATAGGGCTTATGCCTGTCAACAATGTTCCATGCATTGCAACCACCCTTCATTACCTATCCATTGCTAATCTAATAGGGCTTATGCCTGTCAACAATGTTCCATGCATTGCAACCACCCTTCATTACCTATCCATTGTAGAACCTAATGTACTAAACGTTGACCAATCTTCTATTCATAACTCCACCCAATGTACAGCACATCCTTTGTCCCATCGGGCAATTAGAATTGAACAGTCTTCCGGACTCCGCCCACATTTCTTTCTTGATGTCGTAAGTGGCATGCAATCACCTGGCGTCTTTAGACTGGACGCTCATCGCGATCGAGGGACAAGGTGTGAACAGTTTTATTGCCGTATTGGCCGTATCCAATGTGACTTCGGGTCTTCGTGGCGAGGGCCGGTCAACCCATACGCGCTCACTACCTGAGCGTTAAGAAGCGTAATGGTTTCCAGGTTTCCTTTTTTCTCATAATAAATTTTTCGTTGGCAGCTGATGACTTTTCCAAAAACAAACGATCTGGCTATGAATCTTTATCCTTGTCTGTCTGTCTGTTGTCTTAATTTGAACATGAGGATTATGAATCGAAGGAGTTGTAAGGTTTGTATTAATTTATTCACACATTGGTCCCATTGGATGAGGCTTTTCTTTATCCATTTTTCTCATCCAAATTTGTACAATTACTTAAGTCATAGGTTTCGTGATTAAATAAGTTACGTGATTATAGTGTGGGTTATGTCAGCTAATGAGGAAGCAAACATTGGATCAGGTCCTTTTTCGCTTAGCCTCAATAGTAACAACTTGAATTTTGCACAGCTACATACAGATCTACATCTTGAAAAAAAAACAAAAATACCAGGAAAGATTTACAAAAAGGATGAAATTGGCAAGTCACTAGGGAAACCCAACGTCACAGAAATAGGCCTACCCTCAAATTGTTGCCCCTGACCTACTTTTGCCTACATGCCCGTTTCGCCTAAATGCCCGTTTTGTCTGCTTCCCAAGCAGGAGGACTCGGTAGTCCAGAGGCAAGGTGTCAACCTCTCAACCAAAAGGTAGTGGGTTCGAGTTCTGCCAACAGTTGAACAATTTTCTTGAGTTTTTTTAAGCAAAATCTACCCCCTGGTCCAGGTAGGTGGATCGACACCTAGTCGGGACGATAAAAAGGAGGTCCCATATGCAGATCACAACATTCTGTACACATTAAAGATCCCTTAGGTATTTACAGGGCAGTCCGGGAAAATTAAAAATCCTACAAAACCCCCGAGATCACCTTAGTTGTGGATGTGGGTAAATCAAATCAAATCTAAAAAGAAAGTTCCATCACTAAGACGAATTTACCCATGTTGCATGACATACATCGACGGTGAAAGTCGCAAACTGTGTACGTCCAATTTTGTATGTTTTGAGAAAAGAAAAGAAAAAGATGCTGTGCACTTTAATCTATTTCCACAGACATACACGGTGTGCCAGTGTCAAAAACTAGACCCAATAGGGATACACAGATTGGTCATGTGGTTATGATACGGGGTTTCTATTGGTTCATGTGCCACAGAAGACTAACTAGACACAGTATAGGGGCTAGCTAATGTTTAAAAAAGTGAGAAAGAAATGGCGTTATTACATTTAAACTTACACAGTTTGCGATTTTCACCATCGATATGGCAGTATCGGTCTAAGTACATGTCGCCTACCACCATGGTCCGCCTACTAACATGCTATCTCATGAAACAAATCCTTGTTTCTATGTAAATAAGCCCCTTAATAACACATCTTGACCTTAAACAGTAGGGGGTACAGTAGAGTGCAAGCAGCTGGGGTGAAATATCTAAGGAGAGTGGTGGGGAAAACTAAAAGCGACAAAATCAGAAACATAACAATAAGAGATCAAACTAAAACAGATGGTATAACAACTAAGATTTAAATAAATCAACTCAGATGGTTTGAGCATGCAAACAGAATGAATAACAATAGAATAGCTAAATCAGTATATAGTACTAAAACCCAAAATAAAAGACCAAAAGGCAGACCGTGAAGAAAGAGGGAAGAAGATATACAATCGGCATTAAAGCAAAGAAATTTAACTTTCAGGGAAGGAAACAGAAAATGCCTGGACAGGGCAGTCTGGAGAAAGATCATTTTGGGCATCTAAACCCATACACCGGAAGGTAGAATTGTAACTGATAAAAACAGAGAAAGAAAGGCAACACACCCGCACCTGCTAACAACATGGCTTTTAACAGACACCAAACTTGTCAAAGCAGTCAATCAAGGCAGATGACTTTTTCCATAGATTTCAAATAAGTAGGCATTTTACTTACACTAGATGTGTTGATGATAAAGCCATGACTCTCAGCGGTAATAAATACAGGTAGGTGAAGAAAGAAAATCTATCTCTACCTGCCAAATGGCAAGGTGCTAATAACTTTGTCCACCTGGGCCAAGCAAACAATGGTTGGTAACAGTGAATCTTAGTCTACCTGTCATATAGCATGGTGTTACCATTCACAGTGAATCTTAGTCTACCTGTCATATAGCATGGTGTTACCATTCACAGTGAATCTTAGTCTACCTGTCATATAGCATGGTGTTACCATACACAGTGAATCTTAGTCTACCTGTCATATAGCATGGTGTTACAATTCACAGTGAATCTTAGTCTACCTGTCATATAGCATGGTGTTACCATTCACAGTGAATCTTAGTTACATGTCATATAGCATGGTGTTACCATAGACAGTGAATTTTAGTCTACCTGTCATATAGCATGGTGTTACCATTCAAATCTTAGTCTACCTGTCATATAGCATGGTGTTACCATTCAAATTTTAGTCTACCTGTCATATAGCATGGTGTTACCATTCAAATCTTAGTCTACCTGTCATATAGCATGGTGTTACCATGCACAGTGAATCTTAGTCTACCTGTCATATAGCATGGTGTTACCATTCACAGTGAATCTTAGTCTACCTGTCATACCATTCACAGTGAATCTTAGTCTACCTGTCATATAGCATGGTGTTACCATTCACAGTGAATCTTAGTCTACCTGTCATATAGCATGGTGTTACCATTCACAGTGAATCTTACTCTACCTGTCATATAACATGGTGTTACAATTCACAGTGAATCTTAGTCTACCTGTCATATAGCATGGTGTTACAATTCACAGTGAATCTTAGTCTACCTGTCATATAGCATGGTGTTACAATTCACAGTGAATCTTAGTCTACCTGTCATATAGCATGGTGTTACAATTCACAGTGAATCTTAGTCTACCTGTCATATAGCATGGTGTTACCATTCACAGTGCATCTTACTCTACCTGCCAAATAGCATGGTGTTACAATTCACAACGTTTCAGCAAATCTCTGGAACTACTGTCGATTTCATTCTTCCCAAGAGCTAGCCTTGTCACATAATTTTGTACCCCTTAGAGTTTTCTTGTCCTTGTATACCTGAAACCTGCAGTAATAAAGTTGCAATAGTCCATTTCGGACAGAAGTGGGAACACAACAAGCGTTTTTGTAAAGTTTCGTGAGAACAGGGATTTCGTGTGTGAAATCTTGCACAGCTCAAAGATTTTTGGCTGAATTTGCGAAGGATACGTTTATGTCAGGAATACCAATGGATCTCAGGCCTGTCTTTCTAAATATGAGAAGGATACGCTTACGTCAGCAATACCAATGGATCTAAGGTCTGTCTTTCTAAATATGAGAAGGATACGCTTACATCAGGAATACCAATGGATCTAAGGTGTGTCTTTCTAAATATGAGAAGGAAACGCTTACGTCAGGAATGCCAATGGATCTAAGGTCTGTCTTTCTAAATTTGATAAGGATACGCTTACATCAGGAATACCAATGGATCTAAGGTCTGTCTTTCTAAATATGAGAAGGATACGCTTCGCCAGGAATACCAATGGATCTCAGGCCTGTCTTTCTAAATATGAGAAGGATACGCTACGTCAGGAATACCAATGGATCTAAGGTCTGTCTTTCTAAATATGAGAAGGATACGCTTACGTCAGGAATAGCAATGGATCTAAGGTCTGTCTTTCTAAATATGAGAAGGATACGCTTACGTTAGGAATACCAATGGATCTAAGGTCTGTCTTTCTAAATATGAGAAGGATACGCTTAATCAGTAATACCAATGGATCTAAGGTCTCTCTTTCTACATATGAGAAGGATACGTTTATGTCAGGAATACCAATGGATCTAAGGTCTGTCTTTCTAAATATCAGAAGAATACGTTTATGTCAGGAATACCAATGGATCTAAGGTCTGTCTTTCTAATTTTGGAGTCCAGTGGAACATAAAAGAACCAAAGTATTTTCCTCGTTCAGCTTCAGTTTATGTTTTTGGTGAAGATTTGGTCTTTAACTTTTTTCAAAATAGCCATCTTAAAAAACTGTAAGCAAAAACAATAAAAATTCAATATGGCGGCCATTTCCATGGCAATCAAGTAACACTGATTGCATACATGTATAAATTAACCGAAAAAAGTCAAAAGAAAAAGAAAATAATTTCAGAACCTGCATAATAACCCCCTTAACATGTGCAATCATTATTTTACTCTACTGCAGGTCAGAACATTCATTCACACGTCCAGAACCTGCATAATAATCCCCTTAACATGTGCAATTGTTATTTTACTCTACTGCAGGTCAGAACATTCATTGACACGTCCAGAAACTGTAAATACAGTTCTTTGTTGGGACTAATGCTTAACACGCTGTTTCTATAGAGCGGTTTGCTTCCCACTCATATGCAAGCCACTTGCCTACAAAACGCACCTCTTGGAAACTTGAAGAAGTTTTGAAAAGAAAACAGCACACCATTTAGCTTACCATTTCGACTTCCTGAGTCACCTCTCTGTCGTTGTCCTCAAATTGCGTACGCCATCTTGTTGTATACGTCCGCCACCTGTCCTCATCGTTGTGCCCATCGTAAGGTTCCATTAGCCCTTCTTCATGAAGCACTAAGGATATAAAGGTAAAGAGAATAAATATTAAGCTTGATTTACAGTTCATATCCTAGCACAAGATTGATTTATAGTTCATATCCGAGCACAAGATTGATTTACAGTTCATATCCCAGCACAAGATTGATTTACAGTTCATATCCCAGCACAAGATTGATTTACAGTTCATATCCCAGCACAAGATTGATTTACAGTTCATATCCCAGCACAAGATTGATTTACAGTTTATATCCCAGCACAAGATTGATTTACAGTTCATATCCCAGCACAAGATTGATTTACAGTTCATATCCCAGCACAAGATTGATTAACAGTTCATATCCCAGCACAAGATTGATTTACAGTTCATATCCCAGCACAAGATCGATTTACAGTTCATATCCCAGCACAAGATTGATTTATAGTTCATATCCCAGCACAAGATTGATTTATAGTTCATATCCCAGCACAAGATTGATTTATAGTTCATATCCCAGCACAAGATTGATTTATAGTTCATATCCCAGCACAAGATTGATTTATAGTTCATATCCCAGCACAAGATTGATTTACAATTCATATCCCAGCACAAGATTGATTTACAGTTCGTATCCCAGCACAAGATTGATTTACAGTTCATATCCCAGCACAAGATTGATTTACAGTTCATATCCCAGCACAAGATTGATTTATAGTTCATATCCCAGCACAAGATTGATTTATAGTTCATATCCCAGCACAAGATTGAGCACAATTTTTCGATCTCCCAAAGGGCATCTTCTTAGGCCACCACTAGTGTATAATAATAAATACAAGCAATTTACACCTCGGGTGGTACCAAGTACAATAAGGCCGTCCTTACTTTCTTCTCTCTCTCTTTTCTTCTTCTTCTTATACTCGTGGTGCTTGGGCAGCATACGGCCGACACAGTGGATCGTCATTGAACACGATCAGATGCCAATTTTGTCCTCTGCCTCCACGTCCATCCCTGGGTCTTCATCTCTTTTCGATGCTTCTCCTCCAGGTTTCTAGCGGGCGACCTCTCTTCCTTGCTCCCTGAAGGCGTCCATCTAACGGCTATTTTAGGGATGGCATCAGCATTCATCCTCACAATTCAGGATATTGACTCCAGTGTTGTTCTTTCTTGAAGGTCGTTTGTTTGATATCGTGTTTGGTCAAAATATTTTGAGGATCTTTCCCAGCCATTTGTTTTGAAAGGTTCCAGCTTTCTGCAGATGCTATTTGTTGTATTCAAGATTCATCACCATAGAGAAGGACGGCTAAAACATTGGATTTATAGACTCTGAGTTTTGTTTTCATTGAAATTTTCTTGACTTCCAAATATGTTTCAATGATCCAAATGCTTTTCTTGTTTTGTTAACCTTTTCTTTGATCTCATCTTCAGTATTTTCATTTTGAGTAATTTTACTTTCGAGATATGTGAAAGCTTGTACATCCTCAATGTCTGTGCTTCAAGTTTCAGCGGTTGTTTTCGATTTGTTGTTCATCCTCATCATTTTTTC
This sequence comes from Doris montereyensis, assembly GCA_037039925.1. Lineage (NCBI taxonomy): Eukaryota > Metazoa > Mollusca > Gastropoda > Nudibranchia > Dorididae > Doris > Doris montereyensis. Next base: position 19,476 of record JAXRKP010001286.1, on the reverse strand, counting down.
CCCAATATTTATGTGTAGCCCCAGTTATTGTGCATCATTATCAACTCGCTGTGTTTTGGTTTGTATATCTGTAATGTTCTGTGACAAGAATACAACATCATCAGCAAAATCAAGGTTCTCAATATTTCAGTGAATGCCCACCTTAGTCCTGTTTTTTATTTTCAACGGATTCTTTCATAATCCAAGGCAGAATAGAAAAGATGATAGAATGCAGCCCCTGTTTCACACCTGTATTGATGTTCAGGCTTTCCGTCCATTTATTTCCACAGATTACTTTAGCACAGAAATCCCTGTAAAGCAGTTTGAGTTCACTCTCTTTGGCTGTAACAAAATAAACCTTTTACACTTTAGCACAGAGTCCCTGTGAAGCAATTTGAGTTCACTCTCCTTGGCTGTAACAAAATAAACCTTTTACACTTTAGCACAGAAATCCCTGTAAAGCAGTTTGAGTTCACTCTCTTTGGCTGTAACAAAATAAACCTTTTACACTTTAGCACAGAAATCCCTGTAAAGCAGTTTGAGTTCACTCTCTTTGGCTGTAACAAAATAAACCTTTTACAACAGCTTACAACAGCTTACAACAGCTTACAACAGGGACTGTCAACGGGAGTAGTACACCAGAGAAACACAAAACTATGTCAACTGTAGATATGTGCCTCATAATTCCTAATATAATTTCACTATTCCCTTCATCGAGGCCCAATGCAGGTGTTCGAACTGCATGATAGGTTGACAGGTCTAAAAGAGAAAAACAAAACAGCTAAAGTTAAAAGGCCTAAACGGCCATGGTTGTTTTTGACAGGTCCAAGGGAAACTACCCAGTTAGTAATAGGCAGTGTTGTACATGTGACTTTTGGCTTATTTCCCTTGCACATCACTTATAACAGCAATCGGTTATAACAGGACTGTAGCATCTCCCCCATCGATCGTGTTCAAACCGGTTTCCACTGTGTAGGCCTAATACAGCCTTGATCGTGTTCAAACCGGTTTCCACTGTGTAGGCCTAATACAGCCTTGATGGTGTTAAAACCGGTTTCCACTGTGTAGGCCTAATACAGCCTTGATGGTTTAAAACCGGTTTCCACTGTGTAGGCCTAATACAGCCTTGATGGTGTTAAAAACCGGTTTCCACTGTGTGGCCTAATACAGCCTTGATGGTGTTAAAACCGGTTTCCACTGTGTTAATACAGCCTTGATGGTGTTAAAACCGGTTTCCACTGTGTAGGCCTAATACAGCCTTGATGGTGATTAGTTTGCTACACCTGGCCGTGCAAGTAAACACCATTTCAGACCTCAAGCATTTACGCCAGATTGCTAAATATAGAACCAACAGAATGGAGACATCCCAGTCTCAACACTTTACAGGACAGCCCAGGTTGAAGTTTTAAACGACACATTTCAACAGATGAGTCATAGGTCAGGTAGGTCTGGTAGGTCAGTCTTGTTGGTATGGACTTACCTGACACCTGTCGACTCATAACAGCAGGCGGCCGAACGGCATGTTCAGAGCCTCCACTTGTTGACAGCTCATCGAGAACGACATTCTCTCCACTTTCGTCCTCCTCAACGTCAGAACTCAACTGAAATGGTGACAATGATGAAAATGTTTTGTCATTTTGATGGCGGGGAGAGGGACGTACCAATGATGTTGGGCACAAACCGGCCAAGTCAGAAAACACCAATTTCACAGGAGAGACAAAAAACTGAATAATTCTCTTGAAAATCGGTTTTAAATCAAAACATTTTGTAAACATGAGATGGATGGGATGTTTGTTCCAATGGGCTAATTATTTTTTTACATGAAATGAATTCATTATAACTTCTTGGACTTGGCCGTTTTGAGACATAAGATATTGAAGCATTCAGCCATTTGTACCTTGGACCACCCATTCAGTTGAAAACTGGCTTGGCTGTTTAGTGCTGATGTGAAAACGAAAGCTCAACTTAGCCGGTTTGATAAAATGTAGTTTTGAAGCATTTATATAAGACAATGCCGTATGCTATTCTTACACAGTGAAACTTTAGTTTCTGGTAAGATGAATAGCTAGATTTCTCAATGTTGGAAATTTCAGACTTGGCTGGTTTGTGCCCAACACCATCGATAAAATCATTCACAGAAGTAACAGTAACAGAAAACATGAAGGCGTAAAGCTGAAAATCTCTCCTGTTCACACAAATCGTATACTTACCCTTTCTCAACAAATTTTCAACATACTGAGGAAAAACTTGAATTTGAATAAAGGTTATATAAAAATTGACCACCCATCACCAACACCCTGCCCTATGGGAGCTGACTTGACTCATTGAAATTACCCCATCCACCATATGCGGTGTTATCCAGTGGTCTCTCACTGTGGTAGTGAAGGAAATGACATTGAATAATAGTGAAGCCCCATAGGAACAAAGACGGAACAAATACAAGGAATAGACACAAAAAAAAATCCTGGCCACAATGGGATCGAACCCGTGATTTCTTTCGGCATCCATCGCCTCGCCGTGAAAGATAACGTGCCACCAACGAGAAGTGACTACGCTCCTTGAAAATGTATTTTATTAAACCCACCCAGTCATGATAAAATTGATCAAATGTTTTTATTAAACCCACCCAGTCATGATAAAATTGATCAAATGTTTTTATTAAACCCACCCAGTCATGATAAAATTGATCAAATGTTTTTATTAAGGGGGCGTCCTACTGAATTTTCACTTTTTTCCCCTAATGCATTTTTGGCTAATTTTTTCCTGCCAATGTGTTGCTTGCATCTAAGTTACTTGTAAATGTAAAAAATTTTGGGAAAAAATTATTCGGTTGCCATGATAACGGCGGCCATGTTGAATTTTGATGCCGAAATTTAAAATCTTAAAATCTCAAAAAGTATATGGGCTAGCAATGAAATTATTTTTCAGACATATTCTTTAAACCCTTAAATAAGGAGTAAGACATATTTAATTTATCTCAGCTGTTTTTAAATGTGCTTAAAAAATCAGTATTTTATTAAAAAATAACTATTGATAAATTTTGTAATATTTTGATTTTAAAGGTGCACAAAAGATATGAAAATCAAAATAAACCAGTGAAAATCTCTAGTTCCCAATAACAAATAGTAGTCTAGCTGTGTACCAAATTTCAACACTCTGGCATGAATACTTTCTGAGATTTTAAGATTTTAAAAACGTTGTATGTTAGAAATCACATCTTTTGAGAAAAACGGGTTTGAAAATTCAACTTTCTTCAGAATGATACAGCCATATTAAAATTGGCCATAGAATTAGTACCTTTCAGGCTTTATATAAAAAAAATCAACTGATGTACTCGATTCTAAAGATGTTGAAGTAGCATTCTAGAGTGGATTTGGAAAATGGGTATTATGAGCCCAAGACTCTACTAAACGCTGTTACAGCTCACCGGACGCCCTTAAACCCACCCAGTCATGAGAAGTTTTGAAATTATAAAATGTTTTTTTTGATTCCAGTCATGAGAAGTTTTGAAATTGCCCATCCAGTCATGAGAAGTTTTGAAATTATAAAATGTTTTTATTAAACCCACCCAGTCATGAGAAGTTTTGAAACTATAAAATGTTTTTTTTTTATTAAACCCACCCAGTCATGAGAAGTTTTGAAATTATAAAATGTTTTTATTAAACCCACCCAGTCATGAGAAGTTTTGAAATGATCAAATTGATCAAATTGAGGTTTTTTGTGCTTCCACAGAATGTTGCTGAGTTTGTGCCTGAAGCTGCTTTCTTAAACAAGTGTCAAGACGATGTCGGAGACTTAAAATAAGAAGAAAAATGTTTCTTCCTTTCTTTATCAGTTCCCATTCTAATATCTATCTGTCTTCTGGTGTACGAGTTTAGATACCCAAAATGATCTTTCTCTAGGCCACCCTGTCCTGATATTTTCTGTTTCATTTTGCCAAGTTTAGATTTCTTCGTTTTGTTGCCTCTTTTACATCTTCTTCCCTCTTTTCCGAGGCCTGCCTTTTGGTCTTTCACTTTGGGCATTGTATGACACTGATTTAGGTATTCTCTTAACATTCATTCTGTTTACATGACCAAACAATCTGAGTTGATTGCATTTCTAACTTAGTTTTTATGCCATCTGTTTTGGTTTGATCTCTTAAGAAGAGAAAATACAGCCTGGCTAACCATTTCGCGTTCGCTAAGCGGCGTCCATCTTGCTCGGTGCGTTCAACTTCCTCCCCGCTGTGACAACCCAGTTTGTTTACATTTGTCAGACTTCCTGCCAGCTGACCTTTACAAAAGAATGCGGATCGGTCTGCACTTACCCCGCCACTACCTCCAGTTGGTCACATGAAGCCGCCCTGACCTTTAAACTTGTATTCTATTCTAAATTTAGAACAATGGCATCATTTATATGTGACCAATAGAGCTAACAAAAAAACAGGTGTGCCACTTGTCGGTTTCTGTCGGCCTGAACAATATGGGCCTGAATAGGCAGGTGTCGGTTTCTGTCGGCCTGAACAATATGGGCCTAAATAAGCAGGTGTCAGTTTCTGTCGGCCTGAACAATATGGGCCTAAATAGGCAGGTGTCGGTTTTCTGTCGGCCTGAACAATATGGGCCCAAATAGGCAGGTGTCGGTTTCTGTCGGCTTGAACAATATGGGCCTAAATAGGCGGGTGTCGGTTTTCTGTCGGCTTGAACAATATGGGCCTAAATAGACAGGTGTCGGTTTCTGTCGGCTTGAACAATATGGGCCTAAATTGGCAGCTGTCGGTTTCTGTCGCTTTAATCTTTCAGGAGGGGTTTTGCGCGTATCGTTTTTTGTCAGTTTAAACGCTAAAAGGTTAAGCTTACCATTGCTCGCACTTCAGGCTCCGTTTGTCTCAACCTGCTTGGCCTTCTTGCCTCTCGCGACCTTTCTCCATTGCTTCTTCCATCACGTCCACTAGGTACTTGGTAAGGAAACACAAAGGATAAACAACAATAAAAGTGAGCACAAAAGAAACCAACACAGTAAAGAAACAAAACAAGTGAAGCTTGCTATACATTGATACATAGATAATCGAGATGTTTGACGCATCAGAAGACACCTTAAAAAAAACAATTTGAAACATATCTGATGCAGTGATTCTTAGAAGGATAGTAATTAGTTTTAATATGCGATTTGAATTCAATCACCTTTATATATTTTTCATGTGTTTTTTTGTTTTTGTTTGTTTTGTCTTTTTTCTTTTTCTTAATGTATGTACATTGCTTATGTTTTTACTATGAATGTATAATTATTCTCCTAGAGCTGTCGTAAGATCGGAGTGAGCGCTATGCAAATGAATTATAATATTATTATTATTATGACTAGCTTCGCCGGGTTAACCAATTAAATTTGTTAATCAAATTTTTGTGTAATCTTTTGTCTGCACCCTCGGGTTAAACAACAAATACATGATACACTATTGGATTCCACTACTACAAACATTTAGAACGAATTCCAAGCCCTGCACGGTTATGAAAAATCAAAAGAATGATAACATTTTAATTAAAAATAAAATGAAAAGAAAAACCAAAATAACTCGTCGACTGGATTCGAACCCGGTCTGATTCATAATGCATCGCCCCCAGCCGTGCTCCACTGACCCTTCGGCCATTGCGACTGATCCTGTTAGAATGTTTTAAAGTCATGACTTAGAATGACTGCTGACGTAGATTTTTGTTTTGTTTTCCTGTCTTTGATTCACTATGATATTAGCTCTAGATCTAGAGATTAAGATTGAGATCTTTTGTTCCTGATGTTTCAATCAATATATTTATACCGTATTCTGCAAATAGAATCTAGATCTAGATCTAGAACTACGTGGATCTGAAACTGGGTCATTTTGTCGATCATGATTAAATTAAAGTCGTGCTAGAAAGAGGCTGAAAGGGATCACATTTTTAACCTCATTGTAAATTTTGGAACTTTTAAAAGTTAAATTGTTCACAAATGGGATTGAAATTTTAAACAGGATGGATTGCGTACACTGCGCTATAAAATTTTGCAACTATGGAATATATAAAGGCAATTTTTTTAAAACCCCCTATCCAGATCTGTAGTCTTCGACAAAAAATAAGCATTGGATATAGACACATCAAGGCTCCCCTGACTATTTTGATAATAGATTATTATTATTATTATTATTATTATTATTATTATTACTATTATTATTACTATTATTATCATTATTATTATTATCATTATTATTATTATCATTATTATTATTATTATCATTATTATTATTATTATTATCATTATTATTATTATTTTTACTGTTGTTATTATTATTATAATTATTATTATTATTACTAGATTATTATTATTATTATTATTATTATTATTATTATTATTATTATTATTATTATTATTATTGTTATTATTATTATTATTATTATTATTATTATTATTATTATTATTATTGTTATATGGAAAAGCCTTACTCAGAATACCACTGTTAAGACCTTTTGAAATAAAAAAACCCATTTCAACCACAAAAAAAAATACATGAAAGCATAATATCATTTATAAAGGTGTATGGTACGTGAATTAAAATCACATAATTGAAACAATTACTTTTCTTCTAAGAAACACCGCATGAGGTATGTTTTGAGATGTTTTTTAAAAGTGTTTTACCGACACGTCAAATATAGATCGTATTGACAGCGGAAGAGCATTCCAGATGTGAGGACCTGTGTATTTAAAAGAGCGCAGTGACAGTTTTGTCAGGCCTTTCTTTGGAGGAACGCTTAACAGGCATTGATTTGTAGATGTCAGTTGGCGAGATGGAATATAACCAGAGATCAGGTCATTTAAATAATTTGGAGCTCTATCACTTTTACATTAATTTGTGACACAATATGCAATTTTGTATATATATTATTCGTTTATCGATCGGGAGCCAATGCAGAGACATGAATATAGGGGTAATGTGTTATATTTCTTTTTCTTCAAAATTCTTTATCCTACTAGTGGGATAGAGCAGTTCATTCCGTCACAATGATATCATTAAAAAGCTCAGTATCAATTCTTTGAATTTATACTAATTTTGTATACAGGCCTATCTTTCAACACAACTATTATGCACTAAAATCCAGAAATGTTATCTAAAGTACACCAAGTTGGTACTCATTTTGATCGTCACAATAAACGCTATCCAAAGAAACTTATTTGAGGATGTGTTATGAATATTGTCTTAGATCGACCAAAAGATACGGGACATATTTCGCCCGTCTATTATCAAATGGCACCATCTCAAAATGAGTAAAAAGGTGCTGGTGCACTTGAAAAGTGTCAATAAAAAGTAATTGAAAGCCTCTCAAGGTTTTATGATGTTTCAAAGTAATATCTTAATCTTTTCTTAGGTTTATGGGAGAAAATGTATTCAAATAACAGAAAAAGGAGAACATTACGATTTTCTCAAAATGTCGTTTTTTGTTCACTATTTCCCATGTACTTTTTTTTATTTCTCAACGTATCTTCATGAAATTTGGTGTGAATGAGGAGTGGGGGAAAAAATAATAATGAGATGCTTTCTCGATATGTATTATAGTTTTGGAAAATTCATTTTTTTTGTAGAATATTTTTGTATATTTTGGGTTGTTCTCTCATATGCTATTTTCAAAATTTATAAAAACAAAACTTACTAATAAAACAAAAAGCCAACCTGTTAAATTTTGATATTGTATCAAATAAGGACCAAGTTTAAAACAAATTTGTTGAAAAATGTAGAAGCCATCGATATTGAACTTTGAAAACTTGGGCAAAATCAAAAATGGCAGCTGTTTCCACGGCAAACCAGAAAGCGCCAGAAAAAAACACATATTTCAAGTCAGTACACCATGCCCATCACACATATACATAAGTAAAATTGATAGAAACAGATGGGGAAAATTTTCTCTTCTGGACCCTTCCCCTTCCTTAAGAGACAAAGGGATCTTTAATGTGCATAGAGTATTGTGATCTGCACATGAACCTCCTTTTTATAGTCTGTCTCCAATGGGACTAGATGTTGATCCATTTCCCTGGACCAGTGTGGGTTTTACCCAAAAAACTTGAGAAAACTTATCAACCTGCTGGGGCTTGAACCCCCGACCTTTTGTTGAAAGGCCGACACCTTACCTCTGGACCACAGTGTCTCCCATCATTTGTCAAAAAGCAAAGCATATTTGTTGCCAAAATACTGCAATCGGGTAGAACGATCTCGACTCAAAAGAATAAGTAATTAAAAACCTGCTTCAAGTAGATCAAGCATATCTATCATATCAACAACTTGTTAGGATTATAATCTAAAGGATAAAGTAATTTCATCTTGCATTGGTATAAGTAGTAGGGTTGATGATACATCTTTTATACATATAGTCGGATCTACTTATCCAAATGATGCGGTAACAGGCAAAAAAATGGGATTTACTGGGAATTTGATTAACCGAAAATGCCTTACTTTGATCTAGTTATAGGTGTGGGAGGTTAAATAAATAAACACTACCCTCTGCATTTTATATATAAGTTTGTCTGGAACAAATTTACCATTTGCTCCTATTTATCCTAATCGATCAGACTGAAACCATAAAATTCGTAACTAACAGAACCGTCACATCTAGACGGCGGAATCACTGCTTCATTCATTGATGCCACTTCCTTGATTTCTGTCTAGACAGCTTGATGCATATTATCATTAAGTGTTCGTTACACCTTGATCCACCTGCCACGTCACTACGGCCGCTCCACTACAAAAAGATCTAGCAAATACGTCACAATAGGTGACTGGTCCAGCTTACACGAACTGACAGTGTCCAACGTGTGAATGGTGTTACGTATCATTATAGTACTACTGTGTTGACTGGTGCACTACGTATTCGTTGACCTGAATTGAAATTAACTAGGGGACTTTGTTGTGTGGTACTAATGTGAAGTTTTGCTTTAATTTATGACGGGATTGATACAATCACATATTTGATATTCTTTCTCCATGAACGGAATTATTTGTTAGAATAAGCCATTTGGATTAACCGGTTAAAATGTATACAAAAATTTAGTTGTTTTTTTTTAATTCGCAGAATCGGTTACCGAACTTGGAATATAAGCGGGCCCGACTGTAAGCAAGTCAGTTCTTCGAGCATGGTGCGGAAAGTCAACATTTACCTCCCTTGTTCTTGATTTTGATATACCAGGCTTTCTGTACAAAACCGTATTTCAATGCCCCATTTTTATTTTATCTGGTCTGTTGACCCTTGTTGGCCACCAAGGCCCGAAGGCACAATGGATACGGCCAATGCCAGACAGGGGAGCAATGAAACTGTTCACACCTTGTCCCTTGATTACGACGAGTGCCCGGTCTATTAAAAATGCCAGGTGATTGCATGCCACTTACGACATCAAGAAAAAGCCGTGCGCAGAGTCCGGAAGAGTGATCAATTCTAATTGCCTAGTGACAAATCTGTAATCCAATGGGACAAAGGCTGTGCTGTATAGTGGGTGGAGTCATGAAGAGACGACTGTTCATCTTTTATTACATTACAATGGATAGGTAATGAAGGGTGGTTACAATGCACGGCACATTGTTGATGGGCATAAGCTATATTACCGATGAGATTACATCAATGCATGATTAAAACAAAGAAAAGAAATTTAATCAATTACCGATATGTTTTATGATAATTTGGAGAAGACGATACTTGCATTTGCTGTTAAGACCGGGCATTTAAACGAAAGTTTTAGTTTTGAAACGGGCATTTAGAGGAGCAATTTGTATAGAAAAAATAAATTTCACTGAGATTGCGGGCATTTAGGCTAAACAGGATTTATGGCGGCGGGAATTTGGGCGGTCGCTACTGTATAATACATCTTTAATAGGTATAATAAATCTTTCACAGGTATAAGTATTGACAATTCATCTTCATAGCATTGATGCATCTGTCATAGGTATACGCATTAGGGATTCATCTGTTATGGGTGATACACTGAGCGCTAATTGTTTTATGGATATAATTCACTTTTATATGTGTATAAAAATTAAGGATTCATCTTCTTTGTGTATAAAGGCATGGATGGAAATGATTGATAATGTAATTTAAATTAAATTTTCACTGGGAGCTATTGAAAAAGCCAATACAACGCTTATGGCATAGTGTCTCATGACAAACAAACAGAGAAGAGATTATTGCGTTTAAAAATGTAAATACTACAAGAAAATCATAAATCAGAGAGAGTATTGACTGTTAACATTGTACTGGTTACAGGAAAATCAGCTATGAGTCAGAGACAGCTGTAATGTTTACATCATACTTGTTACATGGAAAACCATGGGTTAGAGACAGCTATAATGTTTACATCATAGTTGTTACAGGAAAACCATGGGTTAGAGACAGCTAATGTTTACATCATAGTTGTTACATCCATAGTTAATGTTTACAGGAAAAAACCATGGGTTAGAGACAGCTATAATGTTTACATCATAGTTGTTACAGGAAACCCATGGGTTAGAGACAGCTATAATGTTTACATCACACTTGTTACAGCTAAAACCATGGGTTAGAGACAGCTGTAATGTTTCACACTTGTTACAGCTAAACCATGGGTTGTTTACATCACACTTGTTACAGGAAACCATGGGTTAGAGACAGCTGTAATGTTTACATCACACTTGTTACAGCTAAACCATGGGTTAGAGACAGCTGTAATGTTTACATCATAGTTGTTAGGAAAACCATGGGTTAGAGACAGCTGTAATGTTTACATCACACTTGTTACAGGAAAACCATGGGTTAGAGACAGCTGTAATGTTTACATCACACTTGTTACAGCTAAAACCATGGGTTAGAGACAGCTGTAATGTTTACATCACACTTGTTACAGGAAAACCATGGGTTAGAGACAGCTGTAATGTTTACATCACACTTGTTACATGAAAACCATGGGTTAGAGACAGCTATAATGTTTACATCACACTTGTTACAGGAAAACCATGGGTTAGAGACAGCTGTAATGTTTAATCATAGTTGTTACAGGAAAACCATGGGTTAGAGACAGCTGTAATGTTTACATCATAGTTGTTACAGGAAAGCCATGGGTTAGAGACAGCTGTAATGTTTACATCACACTTGTTACAGCTAAACCATGGGTTAGAGACAGCTGTAATGTTTACATCATAGTTGTTACAACAAAAAGACAGCTGTAATGTTTACATCACACTTGTTACAGCTAAATAGAGACAGCTATAATGTTTACATCAAGTCAACAAAAAAACTCTAAAATAAAGTTTGGTAAAAATAAATGTTTAAAATATCATTAATCAGAGAAGGCTGTTTTTGATTTGATTTGATTTACCCACATCCACATCTAAGTTGATCTCAAGGTTTTTGGTAGCATTTTTTCAAATATTGTCTGTACTGTCCTGTAAACAGCTAAGGAGCCTTTAACGTGCACAAAGTCTTGTGGTCTACACATGGGACCTCCTTGTTAACGTCCATGTCCGATGGGACTAGGTGTCCATCCACCTATGTAGACCAGGGGGCGTAGATTTTGCTCGAATAAACTCGAGAAAAATTTCAAACTGCTCATGGGGCTCGAACCCACTACCTTTTGGTTAAGAGACCAACACCTTGCCTCTGGCCCAACCGAGTCCCCCCTGAGAAAGCTATAATTATGTTAAAATCATAAGTGTTACAAAATAAAACATTAATCAGAGAAAGTTACAATGTTAAAATCATAAACGTTAGAAAAATTTCATTAGTCGGAGAAAGCTACAATGTTAAATTCATAACTGTTAGAGAAAAATCATCAATCAGAGAAAGTTACAAAAGCAAAAGCATAAGCGCTACAGTAATATTGAAAATCAGAAAAGGCTATGATCTTAAAACCATAAGTGAAATAGCATTGTGAGGGGAAATCAGAGAAAACTATACACTAAAATCATGTACATGTTACAACAACTATGTAAATCAGTGACAACGGTTAAAATCCTAAATGCTTTGTTCTAAAATTTAAAAAAAACCCTGTAAAATAAGAGAAATTTGTTACAATTATAAATACTCTGGTTAAAAACTTGGAAATATTATATTATGGACTACAATAACAGTGAAATGAAAAATCATCTGAAAAAGAGAGACGAAAATTATCTTAATTTCTACCATGTCACACTGATGTTTGTTAAATATTAGTATTAACTAGCATGGATTAGCTGACTTTGATTTCCACAGATAGCTGAGCTTGAATCAAGCTTGAAAACATAATGTAATACCTTCTGCAGTGCCTTGCAAATCATTAGACCCGTTTTCCAAGAGACGAAGCATTTCAGAATTCTCACCTTCCTCCTCGTCGTCATCAGACTTAATTTCAACTTCGTCTAAATTTGTCTCTAGTACATCAAGCGGATTTTGCCTGGCCCTATCATTTGACCGGCAAAGTGCTTCCTCGTACGAGGGTGGGGGCCATACCCTAAAAGGGAGAGAATGAAAACTGAGTCAATGGGGGAGGGGGGGTGGGTGGCGGCAAACCATTAAGGGGAAAAGATAAAAATTGAGTCAAAGGGGGAGGGGGAAGGATGGCAGTTTTTACCACAAATGGGACAAAACTCATTTATTGCACTACTGGACGGAGCAGTCCATTCCCTTGACATTCTTACATAACAAAGGCTCAGTATCGATTCTTTCATTTTATATGATTTTTTATGCCTTACCTTCAACACATCGGTTGTACAATAAAAGCCGGAAATGCTGTCTAAAGTATAACAATTTGGTGCTCATTTTAATTACTACAAAGTGCTCAAATCGAAAATCTACTTTTGATGAATTATTGTCAGTATTAGCTATGATCGGTCGAATATTATGGGAAACATTCTGCGTTCATGTTATAAGAAAAATGACATCCCGACATAAGTACAAGGATGTGGAGCAGTTGAATTAGGGTCAACATGAAGTACTTGATAACCTCTCAACATTGTAAGATGTTTCAAAGTATTATATTATTCTTTTAAAGGTTTATATGTGAAAAAACATTAACATAATGGAACGAATTGTTAAAAATGCGATTTTCTCAAAATGTTACTTTTTGACAGTGATAGGCAATCTATTTTTTTATTTATTGTCTTATTGCCCTCAAATCTGGTATATAATATCTTTAACGCAAATTTTTTTCTTCAAAGTAGCGATTTTCTTTCTTTAAATTTTTGCAAAACAAATTCTTTTGTGATTAAATTTGCCAAAAATTGGAAAGGTTGCTATATGCATTTTCAAAAATTCATAAAATGAATACAGTTTAATTTATCCAAAAAAGCTACTGGGTGTGGCTTGATATTGAACCGAATAACATGTGTGCAAAGTTATAGCCATATTTGTTTATAACTGAAAAAGCCTATTTGAAATGAAGTTGCTATTTTTGCAATGAAAATCCAAGATGGCAACCATATGATAAAAACAATTTTTTATATCATTTTTAGCTAATTTAGACATGCCAAGTACAATGGTAGTGGTTAAAATTGTTTACATCAAGTAATTTTAAAAAAACATGCTCAGGGACCCCCCCCCATTAAAGGGAACAGGAGGAAAAAGAGTGAATGTGGGATCATATCTAAAGGGGGAGAGGATGAAAGTTGAGTCAATGGGGGGCCAAGACCTAAAGGGGAGAGAGATGAAAATTGAGTCAATTGGGGACCAAGACCTAAAGGGGGAGAGAGATAAAAATTGAGTCAATTGGGGACCAAGACCTAAAGGGGAGAGGATGAAAATTGAGTCAATGGGGAGGGGGAGGGGGGGGGGGGCTTTTTTTTACTTTTCACACTGCAGTAGGGTGGTACTATTTCACCCTGCATGGAATTTCACCTGGTATCTGATCTAGTCTTTAAAAACTATGTTGATAGAAAAACCTCATAACTGCAAACGGCCTAGGCTATCACACAATTGTGACACCTAATTCCAGCCACTCTACTGTAATCAATCACAGCCATGCCTATCCTGTCACGCCTCCTCTGTCAAGATGACACCATCTGGGCCAATGCCATTCATCTTTGAGCTGACCTAAGCAGCGGATGTCTTCCTTGGGAAAAGACACTTAACACGGCATTTCCCTACTAGACCCAGGTGAGTGGGTGGGTAAAACCTACAATAGACTGACATCCCGTCTTAAGAGGCGCCATGCATTATCACCTGGTCAACTTCATCCTGTAGATACCATGATAAGCTCCACTGGCCGCACTAGCTTTGAAAGAAATAAACTTCCAAATGGAGTAGAGAAACCAAAAAGTAGTTGAAAGCTGACTCATTCTTCAGGCTGCACACACTATGTCACACTTCTTGATAATGATATAACAAGTACTTTATTAGCTGGACTGGTGATCATGAGATCCTGGGTTCGAATCCTGACAAAGCCAGGCCCGGCAAGTTGTGTTCCTTGGGAAAGAAACTTAAAAACACATTTTCCTACTCGACCCAGGTGCAAAATGGTACAAGCACTAGCTTGGGAGTAAAAACCTGCATCAGACTAGCATCCTGTCCAGGAGATGATATTTATCACCAGTTCCACTTCATGTTAGAGAAACCCGGATAGCTCCAGCTCTATGGGCCGTAATGGCCTTGAAGGAACTTTTACTTTACTTATTAGTCTTGAGAATGTAGCAAAATGGAACTCAAAACACTGTTGGAGTTGAACCTTTTGAAATATACATAAATAAATAAATCCGCTTCTTGACTTACGAGGTTAGAGTTCAGGGTATGGCAGAAAATTAAAATCTTTGTATAGATCATGATGTGTATTATTGAAGTCTTTTTCTTGGTTCAAGGCCTCGATGATGTGTATTGAAGCCTTTTCTTGGTTCAAGTTCAAGGCCCTCTTTTCTTGGTTCAAGTTCAAGGCCTCTATTCTTGGTTCAAGTTCAAAGCCTCAAATATTTTTAAAGAAACAAAAGAAGCACATGCTTAATCATTTGAACGCTTTTTAGACGGTTTAACCAGCCGATATGAAACCTTATAGATATAAATACATTAGTTGTGATATGTTGACAATCGACATACCATGTGCCCCATCCCTGTGATGATACTGGGGCAGCTCATCAATGTTTTCTCTTCTCGACATTGTGTCTTGCTTTCGTTTTTCTGAAATAAATAATTATTGATAGATGACGGGTGGTAAATATGACACAAGCTACAAATCTAGCGGTATTCTAATATAACTTCAAGATTTAAAATCTGACTAGAATTTTGATGCTGGTGTGCAGATATGTATGGATCCATCTTCATCTCCACTCAAAGTGAATTAATGAAAAATATTGTACATTTTCTTTTATAATATATATTATATCATACAAATTATCAGGTATCAATATTACTTTTCGCTTTCTGTCTTCTCTCTCTCCATCTAGCTGTCTGTGTGTGAGTGTGTCTTTCTCTCTGCCTCTGTATTCTATTACAACATCCCATTGAATATATATACCAACGGTGAAAGTCGCAAACCGTGTAAGTCTAAAAATTAGTAACACCTCTTTTTTCATTTTTTTAATGGTAGGGATCCCCAATGCTTTGTCTAGTTAGGGTTCCGTGGCACAAGAACCAATAGAAACCCATGTGACAACCATATAAGCAACCAGTGTATCCCTATTGGGTATAGTTTTGACACTGCAAACCGTGCATGTCTGTGAAAATAGATTCCAACATCTATGCTGGTGATGATGAAACTGTGAGTATGAAGGGTGATACTGCGAATGTGAATGAAGAAACTGTGAGTATGAAGGGTGATACTGTGAATGTGAATGAAGAAACTGTGTATATGGATGTCGCTGATGAAACTGAGTGTAAACAGAAATGATAAAACTGTGAGTGTGAAGGGTGATACTGTGAATGAAAATGATGAAAATGTAAGTGTGAATGATGAAAGTGTGAGTGTAAATGGTTAGTCTGCTGGTCTTGGGATCATGAAAGACTCTACCACGCATTTTCCGCCCTCGAACCAGGTCCAAATGAGTACAAGCACTAGCTAGGAGTAAAAACATGCGTCAGGCTAGCGGCATATCCAGGAAGTGATTATTATCAACTGTTCCGCTTCACGCTGTAGAGACCGGGATTAATTCCAGCTCTATGGGGCGTAATGCCCTTGAAGGAAGTTCACTTCACCATCAAAATATGCATTGATATCTCAGGGTGAAGTGGGAGAAAACAGCAAGATTAATGATAAATCATAAGGGAAGGGAAAAAAGAAGAATCTACCAGTAGCATCCACCATCTGCCCACATTTGGACTTGAGTCTCCACAATTTGATAAGCTCAAATAAAAGTACATGTAGCTTCACCTCCTTAGTTCAGGGGGGTTCGGTAGTCTAGATACAAGGTGACGGCCTCTCAACCCAAAGGTTGAGGGTTCAAGCCCTGCCAACAGTAAGTTTTTTCAGGGAAATCTACGCCCCTGGTCCAGATAGGTGGATCGACGCCTAGTCCCATCTGAGACGGACGATAAAAAGGAGGTTCCGTGTGCAGATCACAACACCGTGCACGTTAAGACCCCTTGGCCGTTTACAGGGCCTTCCTGGCAAAGCTTAAACAATCCTACCAAAAACCCCAAATCTTTTCTACCAAGAGATGTGTATAGTGCTAAATTAATACTAATACTTACGCATTGTGAAAAAAATCAATACCCATGTAGTAGGTAATATTATTATAATATAACACTACAGGCACCTGCATTGATCTGGATGCTGTATACGTAATTCTTGTATTGTATGTGAGTGTGTGTATTATGTATCTCTGTAATGTGTGTGTGTGTGTGTGTGAAGGAGAGAGAGAGAGAGAAAAATAGAGAGAGAGAAAATAGAGAGAGAGAGAAGAGAGAGAGAGAGAGAGAGAGAGAGAGAGAGAGAGAGAGAGAGAGAGAGAGAAAGAGAGAGGGAGAGAGAGAGAGAGAGAAAGAGAGAGAGGGAGAGAAAGAGAGGGAGAGAAGAGAGAGAGAGAGAGAGAAAGAGAGAAAGAGAGAGAGAGAGAGAGAGAGAGAGAGAGAGAGAGAGAGAGAGAGAGAGAGAGAGAGAGAGAGAGAGAGAGAGAGAGATAGAGAGAGAGAGAGAGAAAGAGAGAAAGAGAGAGGATTTACGGTTTGCGACTTTCACGTCGATATAATATAATATAATTTTTTACATTACATCAAGCTCTGAAAAAGCCGTATAGATTGGAAGTATGTGAGAACAGAGAAGATTCTTGTATCCTTTCAGTATTAAAATTCATTATAAATAAAAAGGAGTCATCTACCACACCTTCATTCAAGTCCCGCGTAGGTGGCAGAGGAGTACGCTTTGCCTGTTCTCGTGATCAGTCGCTAGGATCTGATCTGAAGATATTTCACTGGCTTGACCATTCAGTTCAAGGCAGCAGTTCCCCTATTAAATTCAGGGATTCCGACAGTGAATATGACATCATTGTAGTAAACACCTGAACATAGAGCAAAAATAACAGTTAGTGTGAAGTGAAACTTATAAAATAGGTGAACCTGCTTCAAAGTGAAAGGAAATGAAGCAGGCGGACAGAGAACTATAAAAAAACCCAACAAGAACCAGTGAACAAAACAGGATTGATTATAAGATAGAGATACTTTAATTTTTTTAAATAAAACTTCGATCTATAGATCTAGATCTAGATTTGATTTGATTCGATTTACCCACCACATCCCCAACTAAAGTGATATCGGGGTTTTGACAGCATTTTAGTTTTGTGCTGACTGCCTTGTCACAGTAAGCAGTCAAGGGATCTTTAACGTGCACAGATTGTTGTGATCTGCACAAGGGACCTCCTTTTATCATCCTTCTCTAGAAATAGAATTTAGATCTAAAACATAGGGCTCCAGACTTCCAGGTAGACAGTTGGATGATGGATCCATATAGATCTAGATCTATAATCTAGCGACCAGATCTGGTACCATCGGAGATGTACAAATAAACAGAGGCCCTGTATGCAGATCACAGCACTCCCATGGATGTTAAAGGTCCTAATTTAGTTACATGACAGCCAGGATCATTTTTGCCTTCGATGTGGATGTAAAATCAGATCAAATCAAATGAAAGGAAAGGAAGATAAGGCTGGACTTGTATAGAGGCTAGATCTATCTAGATAATAGATCTAAGTCTAGATTCTAGAGCTAGATCGATCTTGTCTCATTTTTGGTCTATCTGGAAAGTGAGATTAGAAAAGAGAATACCAGAATCTAAAAAATCTAAAATGTAAACCTAAATCTCGATGTGGATTCAGCATACATGGCTTCCAGATCAACCGACCTGTATGTATTGGCACACACAGATCTACAGACAGAATCGCGGAAAACAAAATGAACAAGATTCTATTTTTAGCACTAAAAAAGCGTAAACATTGCAAACTTCAAGTAAAGGGACATAGCTACGAATATTGCGAATGCTGTTGATTTCTTTTACATTTATCTCCCGTCACCAAAATAAACCACAAAAAAAAAGGAGAGGAAAACCCCCACTAAAAATTGCAAAATGACAATGACTAAAAACAGAAGAAAATTATAACAGTAAGCTTCAAATGGACAGAACCCGATAATCCGTAGAGCAAATGTATAATTTTGCTTTTTTTTTCTTTTTTTCTTTTTATTGCTGTCTTTCTCGATCTAGGTTGGGGTATTTTTCGCTTTGGGGGTTGGGAATGGGTTGGGTTTTAAAAAATTTTTAATTTCATTTACCCGCATCCACACGTATAGACCGATGAAACTTACTTTACTACAACTAAGGTGATATCGAGGGTTTTGTGATTTTTAAGCTTGCCTGACTTCCTGTAAAATCAACCAAGGGATCCTTAACGTCTCATTTTTATCCTTAGTCTCCGATGGGACTAGGTGTCGATCCAACTACAGGGGGAAATCTTTCAACCGTTGGCGGGGTTCAAAATAATTACCTTCTGATTGAAAAGCCGACACCTTGCCTCTGTATTACCGAGTACCCTGGGGGTGGGTTGATTGGGGGTAGAAAGACGGTAGTTCCAAAATTGAAACATAATAAATAGTAGAACACAATATTCTGTATTAAAAAAAAAAATTCTTAACTTCCAAGAAAAAACCTAAAAGAAAACAAAAAAACACAACAAAAAAAGGCAAACGAAAACAAAACTAATACTACAGCCCATGAGCCCAATCAAGGTAGCCAAAATAGCGTTTTTTCCCCTTAAAGCAACTCAAAAGAAACAAAAAATACAACAAAAACTACAAAAACAACAAAACAACAAATAATAGCGGTGACACTTGAAAACTAAATCTATCATACACATTAAAATGTACTATCCAAAATATGCAATGTATTAATATCACCTTTTGGTGTGTCTGAAGGGATCACTGTCCTTTAGTTAGCTTCCGCTGTATCCTATCTATCGCCATCTACTTGTCTAATCTCGACTTCCATCAACTTCTGTCCAATCTTCTCCCATTGTCATTGTATCTTTCTATCTATCAATCCATCTCTGTCTTTCTCTCTCTGTCTGGGTCACTCTCTGCCTATTTGTCTGTT
>JAXRKP010001285.1:130000-143352 GCA_037039925.1 Doris montereyensis | reverse complement strand
TGCATGCCGATCTTGACCAAAGCATAAGGAGTTAACCTGACAGAAAATAAAAACTGCTGCCTTGCAGGCTGGTATTGAATGACTAAAGGCTTAGAGAGTTAACCTGACAGAAAATAACAAGGCCTGGTGGGGGGGGGGGGGGGCTCAAGGTGGCAACCCCACCATCTCTAGGGTATAGTGGGCTAATCCTGCAAACAGATTCAGAAAACATTTAATATAATATAACCGGATGGATCGTTCGAAGACGAACTTGGAAACGAATACGAACTGTGATTTTTTGGAACATGGAACGTTAGGGCAATAAATGGAAAAGAGTTAGAATTAATTGAAGAAATGGAAAAATTCAAAGTAGATATTCTAATCATTACAGAAACAAAGAAACAAAAAGACAAGAAATAGAAAATGTAGGACCGGAACGAATCTTCTCAGGAGTAGATGTCAAAGATAGAGTTAGAGCAGGAGTAGGCCTCTTAGTGCATAAAAGATATGAAAAGCTACTAGAAAGTTGGAAATTTATAAGCCCATGGCTATTAGAGGTAAACATTAAACCAAAAGGACGAGAAATTGAATTATTAATGGCTTATGGACCAAACGAAGACACAACTAAAGAAGAAAAACATATCTTCGAAAACGATTTAGAAATAGCTGCAGAGAATCTTAAACCCAAACATGAACTAATGCTTTGATGAGATTTAAATGCTAGAGTAGGCAACAATGTAGAAACGTCAGGAGGAGTAATAGGTAAAGAAGGAGAGACAACAACTTCTCCAAATGGAGAGAGACTAATAGATTTTTGCCTACAGAATAACATGAAAATAGCCAGCATCTTTCCTCATAAAGATATCCACAAATATATAAGTGTAAATAAAGACAGGTGTGAAAAATCAATGATAGACTACATAATAGTTAGCAGCTCCCTTTTTTACAGTATATTGGATGCAAGAGTAAACAGAGGAGCAGAAATATTTAGTGATCATCACTTAGTGATTGCCCAAAATGAAATTACTGACTGAAGAAAACAAACAGAAAAGGAATGAGAAGGAATCTACTAAACTCAATATAGAGGAATTAAATAAACCAGTAGTAAAACAGGTATACCAATCTAGGATAATAAGATTTATCAGTGAAAGACAGATGAATTCTGATGATAGCACAATAGAAGAAAAGTGGCAAATGTATAAAGAAACACTCCTCAGTTGTACTGAAGAGGTCTGGGGAGGAAACAAATTAAATGAGATAGGAAAAGAACAGAATGGTGGAATGAGAACATCAAGACTAAGAAAGGAAAGATACCTGGAAGAAATACTTGCAAACAAAGAGACCAGATGATAGGATAGGTTACGTGAATAAAAGAACTATCGCCAAAGAGGAAGTTAGGAAAGCAAAACATGAACAATGGGAAGAGTTTGGACATAGACTTCAAGAAAGCTATCAAGAAAATCAAAAGCTGTTCTGGCAATGAAAAGCATGAGAAAGACCAAAGCATGCCCAATACGACAAATTAAGAATGCCAAAGGAGAAATAATGAAAGAAGACAGCGAAATCATGGAAACAGGGAGAAAGCATTTTCACCAATTACATAAACGCCCAGAACGTATAAAACAAGGAATAACGATCAATTAGTAAGAGTAACAAGTAATCCAGAGGAGACAGCTGAAGATGTAGATATATCAATGGAAGAAATCCAAACAGCTATAAGAAAAGTGAAATCAGGAAAGGCCCCAGGAGCAGATCAAGTTTATCCAGAAATGATTAAAAACCAAGGAGAGAGGCAAACAAACTGCTGTATGCAATATGATGTCAACAAGCATGGACGTTCAAATAGGTGCCAGACGACTGGAAAAAGGGAACGGTAATACCAATACATAAGAAAGGATCAACTATGGAATGCTCAAACTATAGAGGGATATCACTACTTAGTGTACCAGGAAAAGTGTATGCCAGGATACGGTACTGCAAATAAGAGTAAGGAAAAGAGTAGAGGATCAGATTGAAGAACATCAGAGCGGTTTTAGACCAGGAAGAAGTGTACAAGACTACATATTTTCAATTAGACAAATAATAGAAAAATTCCTTGAGAGAAACATTGACCTGCACCTGTGTTTTATAGACTTAGAAAAGGCATTTGACACCGTGAAGAGGGACGAACTATGGCCTTCCTTAAAAGAACACAATCTAGAGCAAAATTTAATAGAAGCCATTAAATGTTTTTACAATATACCAACACGCGCAGTGAGAGTAGCTGGAAATGTATCTG
Source organism: Doris montereyensis (assembly GCA_037039925.1). NCBI lineage: Eukaryota > Metazoa > Mollusca > Gastropoda > Nudibranchia > Dorididae > Doris > Doris montereyensis. The sequence continues at coordinate 141,095 of JAXRKP010001285.1, read as the reverse complement.
CAGAATTTGATGTAGATATAGGTGTAAGACAGGGTTGTACATAAGTCCTCTTTTGTTTATCGCATTTATGGATTCAGTCGCAAAAGCATCCTCAAGAATGAAGAAAATGAATGGTGTGTAGAAGCTCTAACCAGTAAATGTATCAATGCTTTCATTTGCCGATGATTTAGTTCTGTTTGGCAAATCAGAAAGTGACCTTCAATCGAATATAGACATTATGAACAATGAACCAAATAAATGAAGAATGAGAGTAAATACAAAGAAAACCAAAACAATGCTAGTAAATAGGGAAGCTAAAACACAAAATCTTAAATTGGGCAGGGGAGAATTTAGAACAAGTTCAAAGCTACAATTACGTAGGAGTAATGATTAACTCAGAGGGAAAACTAAGAGAAGAAATCAGCCAGAGAATCAAAAAGGCAAGTGTAATTTATAACCATCTAGGAAAGGCATTTGTAGGTAAGCAAGAATTGTCAACAAAAACTAAAATGGCAGTATTCGGTACAGTTTATTGTCCTACTCTCCTCTATCGCAGCGAAACCTGGACCTTAGACAGTAGAGAATACAGTAGAATACATGCAGCCGAAATGAAATATCCGAGAATAGTAGTAGGGAAAACTAAAAGAGACCAAATCAAAAACACAACAATAAGAGATCAAACCAAAGCAGATGGCATAAAAACTAAGATAGAAGCAAATCAATTGAGATGGTTTGGGCATGTAAACAGAATGAATAGCAATAGCATAGCTAAATCAGTATACAGTGCTAAAGCCTAAGGTAAAAGACCAAAAGGTAGACCTTGGAGAAAGTGGGAAGAAGATATAAAAGAGGCATTGAAGCTTAGAATTATTTGTTTTGGAAGGAAACAGAAAATGCAAGGAGATGGCATCCTGGAAATTACCATCTCGGGCATGTGAACCCATGGAACGCCAGGTAGAATGGGAACGGATAAAGAAAGAAAGAAAAGTATCGATGTGTTTAAGAGGTACTATTGGTGGTATCAGTGTTCAAGAGTTACTATTGGTGGTATCGATGTGTTGAAGAGTTACTATTGGTGGTATCGATGTGTTGAAGAGTTACTATTGGTGTTCAAGAGTTACTATTGGTGGTATCGATGTGTTCAAGAGTTACTATTGGTGGTGGTATCGATGTGTTCAAGAGTTACTGGTGATTAGTGGTATCGATGTGTTCAAGAGTATAGGTGATATGATGTGATAGTTACTAGTGTTATGTTCAAGTTAGAGTTCGATTACTGTGATATCAGTGTTCAAGAGTTACTATTGGTGATATCAGTGTGTTCAAGAGTTATTATTGGTGATATCGATGTGTTCAAGAGTTACTATTAGTGGTATCGATGTGTTCGAGAGTTACTATTGGTGATATCAGTGTGTTCAAGAGTTACTATAGGTGATATCAGTGTGTTCAAGAGTTACTATTAGTGTTATCGATGTGTTCAAGAGTACTATTAGTGTTATCGATGTGTTCAAGAGTTACTATAGGTGATATCAGTGTGTTCAAGAGTTACTATTGGTGTTATCGATTTGTTCAAGAGTACTATTAGTGTTATCGATGTGTTAAAGAGTACTATTAGTGTTATCGATGTGTTCAAGAGTTACTATTAGTGTTATCGATGTGTTCAAGAGTTACTATTAGTGTTATCGATGTGTTCAAGAGTTACTATTGGTGATATCGCTGTGTTCAAGAGTTACTATTGGTGATATCGCTGTGTTCAAGAGTTACTATTAGTGTTATCGATGTGTTCAAGAGTTACTATTGGTGATATCGCTGTGTTCAAGAGTTACTATTAGTGATATCGCTGTGTTCAAGAGTTACTATTAGTGTTATCGATGTGTTCAAGAGTACTATTAGTGTTATCGATGTGTTCAAGAGTTACTATTAGTGTTATCGATGTGTTCAAGAGTTACTATTTGTGATATCGCTGTGTTCAAGAGTTGCTATTGGTGGTATCGATGTGTTCAAGAGTTACTATTGGTGATATCCCTGTGTTCAAGAGTTACTATTAGTGTTATCGATGTGTTCAAGAGTACTATTAGTGTTATCGATGTGCTCAAGAGTACTATTAGTGTTATCGATGTGTTCAAGAGTTACTATTGGTGATATCGCTGTGTTCAAGAGTTACTATTGGTGGTATCGATGTGTTCAAGAGTTACTATTGGTGATATCGCTGTGTTCAAGAGTTACTATTGGTGATATCGATATGTTCAAGAGTTACTATTGGTGGTATCGATGTGTTCAAGAGTTACTATTGGTGATATCGCTGTGTTCAAGAGTTACTATTAGTGTTATCGATTTGTTCAAGAGTTACTATTGGTGATATCGCTGTGTTCAAGAGTTACTATTGGTGATATCGATGTGTTTAAGAGGTACTATTGGTGGTATCAGTGTTCAAGAGTTACTATAGGTGGTATCGATGTGTTCAAGAGTTACTATTAGTGGTATCGATGTATTCAAGAGTACTATTAGTGTTATCGATGTGTTCAAGAGTTACTATTAGTGTTATCGATGTGTTCAAGAGTTACTATTAGTGTTATCGATGTGATGTGTTCAAGAGTTACTATTAGTGTTATTGATGTGTTCAAGAGTTACTATTAGTGTTATCGATTTGTTCAAGAGTTACTATTTGTGTTATTGATGTGTTCAAGAGTTACTATTAGTGTTATCGATGTGTTCAAGAGTTACTATTAGTGATATTATTCAAGAGTACTATTAGTGTTATCGATGTGTTCAAGAGTTACTATTAGTGTTATCGATGTGTTCAAGAGTTACTATTGGTGATATCGATGTGTTCAAGAGTTACTATTGGTGATATCCCTGTGTTCAAGAGTTACTATTAGTGTTATCGATGTGTTCAAGAGTTACTATTAGTGTTATCGATATCTATTAGTGTTATCGATGTGTTCAAGAGTTACTATTGGTGTTATCGATGTGTTCAAGAGTTACTATTGGTGGTATCGATGTGTTCCAAGAGTTACTATTGGTGATATCGATGTGTTCAAGAGTTACTATTAGTGTTATCGATGTGTTCAAGAGTTACTATTGGTGATATCGATGTGTTCAAGAGTTACTATTGGTGATATCGATGTGTTCAAGAGTTACTATTGTTGGTATCGATGTGTTCAAGAGTTACTATTGGTGGTATCGATGTGTTCAAGAGTTACTATTGGTGGTATCGATGTGTTCAAGAGTTACTATTCAAGAGCTACTATTGGTGGTATCGATGTGTTCAAGAGTTACTATTGGTGTTATCGCTGTGTTCAAGAGTTACTATTGGTGGTATCGATGTGTTCAAGAGTTACTATTGGTGATATCGCTGTGTTCAAGAGTTACTATTAGTGGTATCGATTTGTTCAAGAGTTACTATAGGTGATATCGCTGTGTTCAAGAGTTACTATTGGTGATATCGATGTGTTTAAGAGGTACTATTGGTGGTATCAGTGTTCAAGAGTTACTATAGGTGGTATCGATGTGTTCAAGAGTTACTATTAGTGGTATCGATGTGTTCAAGAGTTACTATTGATGATATCAGTGTGTTCAAGAGTTACTATTGGTGATATCAGTGTGTTCAAGAGTTACTATTAGTGTTATCGATGTGTTCAAGAGTTACTATTGGTGGTATTGATGTGTTCAAGAGTTACTATTAGTGGTATCGATGTATTCAAGAGTACTATTGGTGATATCGATGTGTTCAAGAGTACTATTGGTGATATCGATGTGTTCAAGAGTTACTATTAGTGATATCGATGTGTTCAAGAGTACTATTGGTGATATCGATGTGTTTAAGAGTACTATTGGTGGTATCGATGTGTTCAAGAGTATTATTGGTTGTATCGATGTGTTCAAGAGTTACTATTGTGTTACAGGGATGTTTGATAAAACCATTAATTACTATGGAAGCCCTGTCGCTACAAAGACGAGACAAGTACAAAGAATAAATAGACAGAAACAAAAATCATTGGGCACCAGACATATTCAAACCAGTGACCTCTGCGTCAGCACCCATGAAAAGAGAACTGTGTGCACTCCTTTAAGGAAGGATTTCGGTAGTCCACAGGCAAGGTGTCGGCTTCTCAACCCAAAGGTCCTAGGTTCAAGCGCCACCGACGCTGACACATGGTTTCCACTTTTTTCGCGTAAAAACTACCCCCCCCCACTCGGGTCCAAGGAGGTGGATCGATAACTAGTCATATCACAGAGACGGGTGATAAAAAGGAGGTTACGTGTCCAGATCACAACACTCTGTGACCCCTTGGCTCTTTACAAGGTAGTCCGGGCAAATTTTAAAATCCTACAAACAAACCCGAGATCACCATAATTGTGGATGTGTAAATCAAATCAAAATCAAATCAAATCAAATCAAATCAAATCAAATCAAATCAAATCAAATCAAATCAAATCAAATCAAATCAATCAAATCAAATCAAATTAAATCAAATCAAATCAAATCAAATCAAATCAAATCAAATCAAATCAAATCAAACAAATCAAATCAAATCAAATAAATCAAATCAAATCAAATCAAAAATCAAATCAAATCAAATCAAATCAAATCAAATCAAATCAAACAAATCAAATCAAATCAAATCAAATCAAATCAAATCAAATCAAAATCAAATCAAATCAATATCAAACAAACAAAAACATGTCTCGAGCGTAGTTTGCATCGTCGGGAGAGCGCTGTCTGTTCGTGGCGATGCGATGGGTGTCGACGCGGAGGTCACAGGTTCGATTCTATCTGGTATCCAAAGATTATTTTTTCTCTTTGTCTTCGTATTCGTCTCGTTATTGTTCCTATGGGGACTGCAATAAATTGCGTCACTGTCACGTCCCAATTCATCACTTTCAACAATAACAATAATTATGCCCCTTGGTTTACTGATTGGCTTTGTTTATATGATAATAATTATGCCCCGTTATTTTTACTGACTGACTGGCTTTGTTTTGACCGCCAGGCATCATGTCAAACTCCGGAAAGCCATGGAGGAACATGGGCGATTTACTATGGAAATCCTCAAACATTTTGCACAGGTAGGAACCTGCTGGCAGAAAAAATTACAACAGAGGTAAGACACAGATCTTATAGTGTGATTTTGTAAAAATATATTACAACGTATAACAGTAATAACACATTTGCACCTGTGTCGAGTGGGCCTGTGATTGCTATAAATACACATTCGCACCTGTGTGAGTGGGGAAAGTGATTGCTATAAATACACATTCGCACCTGTGTCGAGTGGGGAAAGTGATTGCTATAAATACACATTTGCACCTGTGTCGAGTGGGCTAGTGATTGCTATAAATACACATTTGCACCTGTGTGGAGTGGGCTAGTGATTGCTATAAATACACATTTGCACCTGTGTCAGTGGGCCTGTGATTGCTATAAATACACATTTGCACCTGTGTGGAGTGGGCTAGTGATTGCTATAAATACACATTTGCACCTGTGTCGAGTGGGCCTGTGATTGCTATAAATACACATTTGCACCTGTGTCGAGTGGGAAAGTGATTGCTATAAATACACATTTGCACCTGTGTCGAGTGGGCTAGTGATTGCTATAAATACACATTTGCACCTGTGTGGAGTGGGGAAAGTGATTGCTATAAATACACATTTGCACCTGTGTCGAGTGGGCTAGTGATTGCTATAAATACACATTTGCACCTGTGTCGAGTGGGAAAGTGATTGCTATAAATACACATTGCACCTGTGTCGAGTGGGCTAGTGATTGCTATAAATACACATTTGCACCTGTGTCGAGTGGGCTAGTGATTGCTATAAATACACATTTGCACCTGTGTCAAGTGGGCCTGTGATTGCTATAATACACATTTGCACCTGTGTCGAGTGGGAAAGTGATTGCTATAAATACACATTTGCACCTGTGTGAGTGGGAAAGTTGCTATAAATACACATGTCAAGTGGGCTAGTGATTGCTATAAATACACATTCGCACCTGTGTCGAGTGGGCTAGTGATTGCTATAAATACACATTTGCACCTGTGTCGAGTGGGGAAAGTGATTGCTATAAATACACATTTGCACCTGTGTCAAGTGGGCTAGTGATTGCTATAAATACACATTTGCACCTGTGTGGAGTGGGCTAGTGATTGCTATAAATACACATTTGCACCTGTGTCGAGTGGGCTAGTACCTAGCAATTTAACTATATATCTATCCATCTATCTATATTTCTCTTGTTTTCTTTTTTTCTTTCTTTCCATCAGGTTGATCTTTTTCGTCACAGTCTTGGACAGTTTCCAAGGAGAGGCCAAAGACATCCACGAGTTGGGCATCGCGGCCATCGCCAACATCACGTGTGCCATTCTGGTGGGCGAGCGATTCGAGTACAGTGACCCTACTTTGTCCAGTTCATGGAGTTGAACAAACAAGTGGTGAGGGAGGGTGATATGGGATCAAGTAGACTAAATGCACACACATAAACATACACACACACATACACAAACAAAGACACACACACACACACACACATATATATATATATATATATATATATATATATATATATATATAATATATATATATAATACTGAACTTTACGGCATAGCGTTTCCCGCTGTCATAATATGCTCCCAACCCCCACAACAAAACGGTCTAAACGTTCAAAAGTGGTTTTGACTGTCATCAGTTCTAGGCATAAAATCATTTGAATTAGTGTTTTCTTTCAATGTGTTGTATTTAATCAAATGACGCTTTATTTTCGGTAAGATTTGTTTATCGACAATCGGGAGTAGATATATTTACTTCCGCCTATCAAAGATTGCACAGGAAAGGTCATGGGCAATTTTCAGGGATTCACTATCTCCTCTGTCTCTTCGAAATGTTCACTGTGTCAGTTTCTATCCAAGTTCTGTGTTGTGCCACAATGATCAGTCTTAATAATCACAATGGTCAGTCTTAATAATCACAATGGTCAGTCTTAATAATCACAATGCTTAATAATCACAATGTCTTAATAATCACAATGGTCAGTCTTAATAATCACAATGGTCAGTCTTAATAATCTTAATAATCACAATGGTCAGTCTTAATAATCACAATGGTCAGTCTTAATAATAATCACAATGGTCAGTCTTAATAATCACAATGCTCAGTCTTAATAATCACAATGCTCAGTCTTAATAATCACAATGCTCAGTCTTAATAATCACAATGCTCAGTCTTAATAATCACAATGGTCAGTCTTAATAATCACAATGGTCAGTCTTAATAATCACAATGGTCAGTCTTAATAATCACAATGGTCAGTCTTAATAATCACAATGGTCAGTCTTAATAATCACAATGGTCAGTCTTAATAATCACAATGCTCAGTCTTAATAATCACAATGGTCAGTCTTAATAATCACAATGGTCAGTCTTAATAATCACAATGGTCAGTCTTAATAATCTGTTTAGAAATGAGTAATCAATGGTCAGTCTTAATCACAATCACAATGGTCAGTCTTAATAATCTACAATGGTCAGTCTTAATAATCACAACCGTCTTAATAATCACAATCTTCAGTCTTAATAATTAGTCTTAATAATCACAATGGTCAGTCTTAATAATCACAATGGTCAGTCTTAATAATCACAATGCTCAGTCTTAATAATCACAATGGATCAGTCTTAATAATCACAATGCTCAGTCTTAATAATCACAATGGTTAGTCTTAATAATCACAATGGTCAGTCTTAATAATCTAATCTTGACGAGGAGTTTAGAAAATAACCGGTTGAGAATCTACAATCTTTCCATCAAACTACTAAAACCGGTAAGCTTTAGTTAGGTTCGACATGAAGAGCTAGATCCAGATCTCTATATCTAATCTACAATCTATCTGGATTTGAGACTCCAGGCTTTTCTTAGTTAATCTAGATTTAGCCCGATGGAGATTTGCTCCTCATGTATCAAATCTCCAAAAGAGTCTCAAATCTTGAAGCGAGCATCAAATCTTTCTTGTATCAAATCTTGCAGCAAGTATCAAATGCAGCCAATCTCAAATCTTGAAGCAATATCAACTCTTGAAGCGATATCAAATCCAAAGCGAGTATCAACTCTTGAAGCGAATATCAAATCCAAAGCGAGTATCAAATCTTGAAATGAGAATTAAATCCTAAGTCGAGTATCAAATCTTGAAACGAGCATCAAATCTTGAAGCGAATATCTAATCTTGAAGCGAATATCAAGTCTTGAAGCGAGTAACAAATCTTGAAGCGAGTATCAAATCTTGAAGCGAGGATCAAATAAGCGAGTATCAAATCTTGAAACGAGTATCAAATGCTAAGCGAGTATCAAATCTTGAAACGAGTATCAAATCTTGAAGCGAGTCAAATCTAAGCAAGTATAACATCTTGAAGCGAGTCTCAAATCCTAAAAATCAAATTGAAGCGAGTATCACATCTAAAGCATCAAAATCTTGGTATCAAATGCTAAGTATCAAATCTTGAAGCAAATATCAAATCTTGAAGCGAATATCTAATCTTGAATTGAATATCAAATTTTGAAGCGATGTTATCATATCCTAAGCGAGTATCAAATCTTGAAACGATATCAAATCCTAAGCGAGTATCAAATATTGAAACGAGTATCAAATCTAAGCGAGTATCAAATATTGAAACGAGTATCAAATCCTAAGCGAGTATCAATATTGAAACGAGTATTGAAACGAGTATCAAATGCTAAGCGAGTATCAAATGCTAAACGAGTATCAAATGCGAAGCGAGTATCAAATCTTGAAACGAGTATCAAATCCTAAGCGAGTATCAAATATTGAAACGAGTATCAAATGCTAAACGAGTATCAAATCTTGAAGCGAGTCTCAAATCTTGAAACGAGTATCAAATGCTAAACGTGCTTATCAAATCTTGTATCAAATCCTAAGCGAGTATCAAATCTTGCGAAGCGAGTATCAAATCTTGAAGTCAAGTATCAAATGCTAAGCGAGTGTCAAATCATGAAGGAGTCTCAAATCCTAAGCGAGTATCAATCCTAAGTGAGTATCAAATCTTAAAGCGAGTCCCAAATCGTAAATCAGTATCAAATCTAGAAGCGAGTATCAAATCCTAAGCGAGTATCAAATCTTGAAACGAGTATCAAATGCAAAGCGAGTATCAAATCTTGAAGCGAGTATCAAATCCTAAGCGAGTATCAAATTTTGAAGCGAGTATTAAAGTAAAGCGAGTATCAAATCCTAAGCGAGTATCAAATCCTAAGCGAATTTCAAGTCTTGAAGCGAGTATCAAATTCTAAGCGAGTATCAAGTCTTGAAGCGAGTATCAAATGTAGAAGCGAGCAAATCTTGATTATGAGTATCAAATCTTGAAGCGAGTATCGAATACTAAGCGAGTATCAAATCTTGAAGCCAGTATCAAATCTTGATTAGCGTCTCAAATCTTGAAGCGAGTATCAAATCTTGAAGCGTCTCAAATCGGAAGTAACTAGATTTGACGGAAGTAACTAGATTTGACGGAAGTAATGGATTTGACGGAAGTAACTAGATTTGACGGAAGTAACTAGATTTGTGAAGTAATTGGATTTGACGGAAGTAACTAGATTTGACGGAAGTAACTAGATTTGACGAAGTAACTAGATTTGACGGAAGTAACTAGATTGACGGAAGTAACTAGATTTGACGGAAGTAATTGGATTTGACGGAAGTAACTAGATTTGACGGAAGTAACTAGATTTCACGGAAGTAATTGATTTGACGGAAGTAGTTGGATTTGATCTTGGATTTAACAAACCTAGGAGGGTTTGGACTTGAGGTTTGACCAGTCCAAAACAAACGGGGTTTGCCCAGCATTATTTGATGTCCTGTTTGGCGCAGACATGATTGGCCAGGTAGGAATACTCGCCAAACTTTCGCCAATAAAAAAAGAAGGCAATGAAGTGAAAACAAGAGGTTGAGGTCTCCCCACTAATTACCTAGGAGTAATGATTAATTCAGACCCAGATCGAAAACTAAGTGAAGAAATCAGCCAGAGAATCAAAAACAATGACAACTTATAACCGTCTAGGAATGGCATTGATAGAAACAAACACAACAAAAATAATGGCAGCAACAACAACAATGAAACCTGGACCTTAAATACAACAACGAAATGAAATATCTAAGAAAAACAAAAACTAAAAACAAAATTAAAAACAACAATAAAATGATTTATCACATAAAAAATGGCTTGAAATGAGAATACAACCACTAAAACATACACAAACAACATTAAAAGGCCAAACGTCGAATGAATATCTAAATAGTAGTATTGAAAACTAAAAAACAACAATAAGAAAACATCAACCAAACGTAAGATATATCAATGCCAGTCAACAGAAAGAATGAGAATATAAAAAATCATACTCAAACGTCGAAAAAAGGCCAAAATGCGGGAGAAAGTGGGATCAAAAACATAGAAATTTTAACTTTTTAGAAGGAAAATGACATCTGGAGAAAGATCATTATTAATATTATATTGGAAAACATAATTGGAACTTTAATTGTTAATATTATTATTATATTGTTATTGTGATTGTTATTGTATTGTTATTATATTGTTATTATATTGTTATTATATTGTTATTGTATTGTTATTATATTGTTATTATATTGTTATTATATTGTTATTATATTGTTATTATATTGTTATTATATTGTTATTATATTGTTATTATATTGTTATTATATTGTTATTATATTGTTATTATATTGTTATTATATTGTTTATTATCAATTATATTGTTAAAAGTTATTATATTGTTATCATGTTATTATATTGTTATTAGATTTATTCACACAAAAAATGACTGATACATTAAAACAACATCAAAACATTACCAAATTTGTTTTACGATAAAACGTCGATATCAATACTGGCAAAACATCAATCAAACGTCGATGCCAACGTCAACAACAAAGCAACATTCCAATACTAAAACTTTAAAAACACAACAACGTCGATGTCAAACTAAAACATCATCAACCAAATTCGATGGCAACTACAAAAATCAAAATCAACAAATCGACAATACTAAAACATCAATCAACCAAAACGATGTCAAACAACATCAAAAAAAAC
>JAXRKP010001285.1:112500-117500 GCA_037039925.1 Doris montereyensis | reverse complement strand
TGTTCTTGTGTTGGTTTTTATTTGTATTTTTTTTGGTTACTTTATTCTCGTGTTGGTTTTTGTTTTCTTTTTTCTTTGTTTTGTTACTTTGTTCTTGGGTTGGTTTTATTTGTATTTTCTTTCTGATTACTTTGTTCTTGTGTTGGTTTTTGATTGTACTTTATTCTTTTCTTTTCTTTTACTTTGTTGTTGTGTTGGTTTTTGTTTGTATTTTCTTTCTGGTTACTTTGTTCTTGTGTTGGTTTTTGTTTGTACTTTTGTTTCTGGTTACTTTGTTCTTGTGTTGGTTTTTGTTTGTACTTTTGTTTCTTTGTTTTTTTTCTTTCTGGTTACTTTGTTCTTGTGTTGGTTTTTATTTGTATTTTTTTTCTGATTACTTTATTCTTGTGTTGGTTTTTGTTTTGTATTTTCTTCTTTTCTTTCTGGTTACTTTGTTCTTGGGTTGGTTTTTATTTGTATTTTTCTTTCTGATTACTTTGTTCTTGTGTTGGTTTTTGATTGTACTTTTTTCTTTTTTTCTGGTTACTTTGTTCTTGTGTTGGTTTTCATTTGTATTTTTGTTTCTGGTTACTTTGTTCTTGTGTTGGTTTTTGTTTTGTACTTTTGTTTCTGATTACTTTGTTCTTGTGTTGGTTTTTGTTTGTACTTTTGTTTCTGGTTACTTTGTTCTTGTGTTGGTTTTTGTTTGTATTTTTGTTTCTGGTTACTTTGTTCTTGTGTTGGTTTTTGTTTGTATTTTTCTTTCTGGTTACTTTGTTCTTGTGTTGGTTTTCATTTGTATTTTTCTTTCTGATTACTTTGTTCTTGTTTGGTTTTTGTTTGTATTTTTCTTCTTTTCTTTCGAATGGTGATCTTTGTTCTTGTGTTGTCTTTCATTTGTAGTTTTGTTTCTGGTTAATTTGTTCTTGATGTTTGGTTTTATGTTTGTACCCCTTTTGTTTCTGGTTACTTTGTTCTTGTGTTGGTTTTTGTATTGTACTTTTCCTTTTGGTTACTTTGTTCTTGTGTTAATTTTCGTTTGTACTTTTGTTTCTGATTCTTTGTTCTTGTCATTTGGTTTTTGTTTGTACTTCATTTTTTTCTGGTTACTTTGTTCTTTCTTTGGTTTTTGTTTGTACTTTTCTTATAGATTTTATTTCTTTCTGATTTTATTTTACAACATTTTATTCAATTTACAACATTCTTTGGTTTTCATTTGTACTTTTGTTTCTGGTTACAACATTCTTGTGTTGGTTTTACAACCTTCTTATACTTTTGTTTCTGGTTACATTTGTTCTTGTTTGTTTTGTTTTATAGGTTTTATTTCATCTTAACATTAGGCCTTATCAATTTGATCTGAGCACAGAGGGCTCAGTGGCTTAGAGGAAGGTTTTATTTAATAGACAGTCTCTCAATCAAAGGTCATGGATTCAATTCCGTCGGTTGAAAGATTTCTCGATTTTTATGTGATTAATACTCACCCCATATCACATAGACTTCATTTCATCCAACCTTCTCTCATCTAATGTATCAAGATTCTTATCATATACACTTCCTTTCATTCTTAAAATTCTACAACATCTAATGTATCATGATTTCGTATCACATATGTATAGACTTGATTCGTATGACATAGACGTCATTTCATTTAACCTTCTCATAGACTTCATTTCATTTCACATAAACTTTATTTCATACAACATTCTTATAGACTTTATTTCATACAACATTCTTATAGATTTTATTTCATACAACATTCTTATAGATTTTATTTCATACAACATTCTTATAGACTTCAATTCATACAACATTCTTATAGACTTTATTTCATACAACATTCTTATAGATTTTATTTCATACAACATTCTTATAGACTTTATTTCATACAACATTCTTATAAGTTTTATTTCATACAAACACTTTATTTCATAGACTTTATTTCATACAACATTCTTATAATTTTATTTCATACAACATTCTTATAGACTTTATTTCATACAACATTCTTATAGGTTTTATTTCATACAACATTCTTATAGACTTTATTTCATACAACATTCTTATATTTTATTTCATACAACATTCTTATAGGTTTTATTTCATACAACATTCTTATAGACTTTATTTCATACAACATTCTTATAGACTTTATTTCATACAACATTCTTATAGACTTTATTTCATACAACATTCTTATAGGTTTTATTTCATACAACATTCTTATAGACTTTATTTCATACAACATTCTTATAGGTTTTATTTCATACAACATTCTTATAGACTTTATTTCATACAACATTCTTATAGACTTTATTTCATACAACATTCTTATAGGTTTTATTTCGTATACAACATTCTTATAGACTTTTATTTCATACAACATTCTTATAGACTTTATTTCATACAACATTCTCATAGACTTTATTTCATACAATACAACCTTCTATTTCTAATCATGATTCTTATAAACTTCATTTCATACAACATTCTTATAAGATTTTATTTCGTATACAACATTCTCATAGACTTTATTTCTAACAACATTCTTATAAACTTTATTTCATACAACATTCTTACATCTAACATATCATGATTTATCTTTCATTTCATACAACTTCTATCTAACATATCATGATTCGTAACATTCATTTCATAGACTTTATTTCATATCATGATTCTTCACATAAACTTCATTTCATACAACATTCTTATAACATATCATGATTCGTATACAAAACTTCTTTAGACAACCTTTCACATCAACATTATCATGATTATTTCATAAACATTCATTTATACAACCTTTCTCATCTAATTATCATGATTCGTAACATTCTCTTTTCATACAACCTTTCACATTTCATACAACATTCTTATAGACTTCATTTCATACAACATTCTCATCTACTTATATGATTCGTATACAACATTCTTATACAACCTTTATTTCATATCAACATTCTATCACATAACTCCATTTCATACAACATTCTTATCTAATATATCATGATTCGTATCACATAAACTTCATTTCATACAACCTTCTCACATCTAATATATCATGATTCGTATCACATAAACTTCATTTATACAACCTTTCTCACATCTCATATCATGATTCGTATCACATAAACTTTATTTCATACAAACATCTAACATATCATGATTTATCACATAAACTTCATTTCATACAACCTTCTTATAGACATCATTTATACAACCTTCTCACATCTAACATATCATTCGTATTATAAACTTCATTTCATACAACCTTCTTATAGACGTCATTTCATACAACCTTCTCACATCTAACATATCATGATTCGTATCACATAAACTTCATTTCATACAACCTTCTTATAGACTTCATTTCATACAACCTTCTCACATCTAACATATCATTTCGTATCACATAAACTTCATTTCATACATCTAACATATCATGATTCGTATCACATAAACTTCATTTCATACAACCTTCTACATCTAACATATCATGATTCGTATCACATAAACTTCATTTCATACAACCTTCTCATACATCTAACATATCATGATTCGTATCACATCAACTTCATTTCATACAACCTTCTCACATCTAACATATCATGATTCGTATCACATAAACTTCATTTCATACAACCTTCTCTCATCTAACATATCATGATTCGTATCATAAACTTCATTTCATACAACCTTCTCACATCTAACATATCATGATTCGTATCACATCAACTCCATTTCATACAACCTTGTCATTTCACCTTCTTATAAACTTCATTTCATACAATTCTATCATCTAAATATCATGATTCGTATCACATCAACTTCATTTCAACAACTTCTTACATCTAATATATCATGATTCGTATCACATAAACTTCATTTCATACAACCTTCTCACATCTAATATATCATGATTCGTATCACATAAACTTCATTTCATACAACCTTCTTATAGACGTCATTTATCATGATTCTTATCACATCTAACATATCATGATTCGTATCACATAAACTTCATTTCATACAACCTTCTTATAGACGTCATTTCATACAACCTTCTCACATCTAACATATCATGATTCGTATCACATAAACTTCATTTCATACAACCTTCTTATAGACGTCATTTCATACAACCTTTTTATAGACGTCAAATAAACTTCATTTCATACAACCTTCTTATAGACGTCATTTCATTTCATACAACCTTCTCATCTAATATATCATGATTCGTATCACATACACTTCATTTCATACAACCTTCTTTAGACGTCATTTCATATAGACGTCATTTCATACAACCTTCTTATAGACGTCATTTCATACAACCTTCTTATAGACGTCATTTCATACAACCTTCTTATAGACGTCATTTCATACAACCTTCTTATAGACGTCATTTCATACAACCTTCTTATAGACGTCATTTCATACAACTTCTTCATTTCATAGACGTCATTTATATCATGATTCGTATCACATAAACTTCATTTCTACAACCTTCTTACATCTAATATATCATGATTCGTATCACATAAACTTCATACAACCTTCATTTCATATCATGATTCGTTATAGACGTCATTTCATACAACCTTCTTCTCATCTAATATATCATGATTCGTATCTTATAGACGTCATTTCATAAAACCTTCTCTCATCTAATATATCATGATTCGTATCACATACACTTCATTTCATACAACCTTCTTACATCTAATATATCATGATTCGTATCACATAGACGTCATTTCATACAACCTTCTCTCATCTAATATATCATGATTCGTATCACATAGACTTCATTTCATCAATCATGATTCTTATAGACGTCATTTCATACAAACATTTTATAGACGTCTACAACATGATTTTTATCATCTCATTTCATACAAATCATCATGATTCGTATCTTATAGACGTCATTTCATACAACCTTTTCTCATCTAATATATCATGATTCGTATCACATAAACTTCATTTCATACAACCTTCTCATCTAATATATCATGATT
>JAXRKP010001285.1:100000-105000 GCA_037039925.1 Doris montereyensis | reverse complement strand
ATATCTAAAACTAGTAGTACATTTATAGTTGTCTGTACCACAAGCCCATATCGAGAACTAGTAGTACATTTATAGATGTCTGTACTGCAAGCCCATATCTAAAACTAGTAGTACATTTATAGCTGTCTGTACCACAAGCCCATATCTAGAACTAGTAGTACATTTATAGCTGTCTGTACTGCAAGCCCATATCTAAAACTAGTAGTACATTTATAGCTGTCTGTACCACAAGCCCATATCTAAAACTAGTAGTACATTTATAGCTGTCTGTACTGCAAGCCCATATCTAAAACTAGAAGTACATTTATAGCTGTCTGTGCCCATATCTAGAACTAGTAGTACATTTATAGCTGTCTGTACTGTAAGCCCATATCTAGAACTAGTAGTACATTTAGTTAGCTGTCTGTACTCGAAGCCCATATCTAGAACTAGTAGTACATTTATAGCTGTCTGTACTGTAAGCCCATATCTAGAACTAGTAGTACATTTATAGCTGTCTGTACTGTAAGCCCATATCTAGAACTAGTAGTACATTTATAGCTGTCTGTACTGTAAGCCCATATCTAGAACTAGTAGTACATTTATAGCTGTCTGTACCACAAGCCCATATCTAGAACTAGTAGTACATTTATAGCTGTCTGTACCACAAGCCCATATCTAGAACTAGTAGTACATTTATAGCTGTCTGTACTGTAAGCCCATATCTAGAACTAGTAGTACATTTATAGCTGTCTGTACTGTAAGCCCATATCTAGAACTAGTAGTACATTTATAGCTGTCTGTACCACAAGCCCATATCTAGAATTAGTAGCACATTTATAGCTGTCTGTACCACAAGCCCATATCTAGAACTAGTAGTACATTTATAGCTGTCTGTACTGCAAGCCCATATCTAGAACTAGTAGTCGTCGTTGATTGGATCGAACACAATATTTTTTACTTTAATACAGTGTAATGGAGGTACGGATGTGGCGTCGGTACAGTGGCCGAGTGGCTAGGCTACCGGACTTAGGATCATGAGGTATCGGGTTTGAAATCCTAGCCAATCGAGTTCCGACCTGGTGTTCATTGGGAAAGACACTTAACATGCGCCCCCCCCCACTCTACCCAGATGCAAATGGGTACAAACACTAACTTGGGAGTAAAGATAGACCTGCGTCAGACTACTGTCTTTTCCAGGGGGTGATTATTATCACCTGTTCCGCTTCACACTATATAAATCGGAATAGGTCCCGACCATGTGGACCCTAATGGCATTGGAAGAAGTGTACTGACTATAATGGAAGTCAGGCTTTTAGTAAATCAGGGGAGAAGGGCGGCTTCCTCGAAAACAGAAATCAGGAGAAGGGCGGCTTCCCTGAGAAACAGAAATCATGAGAAAGGCGGCTTCCCTGAAACAGAAAGCAGGAGAAGGGCGGCTTCCCTGAGAAACAGAAATCATGAGAAAGGCGGCTTCCCTGGGAAACAGAAATCATGAGAAAGGCGGCTTCCCTGGGAAACAGAAATCAGGAGAAAGGCGGCTTCCCTGGGAAACAGAAATCATGAGAAAGGCGGCTTCCCTGAAACAGAAATCATGAGAAAGGCGGCTTCTCTGGGAAACAGAAATCAGGAGAAAGGCGGCTTCCCTGGGAAACAGAAATCAGGAGAAGGGCGGCTTCCCTGGAAACAGAAATCATGAGAAAGGCGGCTTCCCTCGAAAACAGAAATCAGGAGAAGGGCGGCTTCCCTCGAAAACAGAAATCATGAGAAGGGCGGCTTCCCTCGAAAACAGAAATCAGGAGAAAGGCGGCTTCCCTGAAACAGAAATCAGGAGAAGGGCGGCTTCCCTGAGAAACAGAAATCATGAGAAAGGCGGCTTCCCTGGGAAACAGAAAGCAGGAGAAGGGCGGCTTCTCTGGGAAACAGAAATCAGGAGAAGGGCGGTTTCCTGGGAAACAGAAATCAGGAGAAGGGCGGCTTCTCTGGGAAAGAAATCAGGAGAAAGGTGGCTTCCCTGGGAAACAGAAAGCAGGAGAAAAGCGGCTTACCTGGGAAACAGAAAGCAGGAGAAGGGCGGTTTCCCTGGGAAACAGAAATCAGGAGAAGGGCGGGTTCCCAGGGAAACAGAAATCAGGAAATGGGAAACAGACAGCAGGATAAGGGCCGTTTCCCTGGAAAACAAAAATCAGGAGAAGGGCGGCTTCCCTGTGAAACAGACAGCAGGATAAGGGGTGGTTTCCCTGGGAACCCAGGAAATCAGGAGAAGGGCGGCTTCCCTGGGAAACAGAAATCAGGAAAAGGGTGGCTTTCCTGGGAAACAGAAATCAGGAGAAGGGCGGCTTCCCTGGGAAACAGAAATCAGGAGAAAGGTGGCTTCCCTGGGAAACAGAAATCTGGAGAAGGGCGGCTTCCCTGGGAAAACAGAAATCGGGAGAAAGGTGGCTTTCTTGGGAAACAGAAATCAGGAGAAAGGTGGCTTCCCTGGGAAACAGAAATCGGGAGAAGGGCGGCTTCCCTGGGAAACAGAAATCAGGAGAAAGGTGGGTTCCCTGGGAAACAGAAATCAGGAGAAGGGCGGCTTCCCTGGGAAACAGAAATCAGGAGAAAGGTGGCTTTCCTGGGAAACAGAAATCAGGAGAAGGGCGGTTTCCTTGGGAAACAGAAATCAGGAGAAAGGTGGCTTTCCTGGGAAACAGAAATCAGGAGAAAGGCGGGTTCCCTGGGAAACAGAAATCAGGAGAAGGCGGCTTCCCTGAGAAACAGAAAGCCTGAGAAGGGTGGCTTCCCTGGGAAACAGAAATCAGGAGAAGGGCGGTTTCCCTGGGAAACGGAAATCAGGAGAAGGGCGGCTTCGCTGAGAAATAGAAATCAGGAGAAAGGTGGCTTTCCTGGGAAACAGAAATCAGGAGAAGGGCGGTTTCCTTGGGAAACAGAAATCAGGAGAAGGGCGGCTTCGCTGGGAAACAGAAATCAGGAGAATGGCGGCTTCGCTGGGAAACAGAAAGCTGGAAAAGGGCGGTTTCTCTGGGAAACAGAAAGCAGGAAAAAGGCGGCTACCCTGGGAAACAGAAATCAGGAGAACGGTGGCTACCCTGGGAAACAGCGAGAAGAGCATCCCAGGATGGGGACAATTGAAGGGTTCATGTCCAGGCCTTATGTGCCTCCTGGCACACGGAGAGAGAGAGAGAGAGAGAGAGAGAGAGAGAGAGAGAGAGAGAGAGAGAGAGAGAGAGAGAGAGAGAGAGAGAGAGAGAGAGAGAGAGAGAGAGAGAGAGAGAGAGAGAGAGAGAGAGAGAGAGGGAGAGAGAGAGAGAGAGAGAGAGAGAGAGAGAGAGAGAGAGAGAGAGAGAGAGAGAGAGAGAGAGAGAGAGAGAGAGAGAGAGAGAGAGAGAGAGAGAGAGAGAGAGAGAGAGAGAGAGAAGAGAGAGAAAGAGAAAGAGGGGGGGTCAAGGTTAAGGTAAGGTTTGGCAACTTATATACCGGTAAGATAGGAATCGACAACTTTTGAATTTGTCTTTGTTCGTGATCAATCGCCTGTGTAGGCTTGCGTCGATCGGTAGACTAACATTAAAATGCTCGGTGTAGATCAGAAAGTATATGGATAGACTAACATTAAAATGCTCGGTGTAGATCAGAAAGTATATGGATAGACTAACATTAAAATGCTCGGTGTAGATCAGAAAGTATATGGATAGACTAACATTAAAATGCTCGGTGTAGATCAGAAAATATAGGGGTAGACTAACATTAAAATTCCCGGTGTAGATCAGAAAGTATATGGCGTTTAGTTGATTTCTTTGAAGGAAGAGTTCTACACTCATTCGCCTATAGTTGCCATACTACACTCATTTGCCTTTAATTGCCATACTACATTCATTCGTCTATAATTGCCATACTACACTCATTTGCCTATAATTGCCATACTACACTCATTCGCCTATAATTGCCATACTACACTCATTCGCCTATAATTGCCATACTACATTCATTCGTCTATAATTGCCATACTACACTCATTTGCCTATAATTGCCATACATTCATTCGCCTATAATTGTCATACTACACTCATTCGCCTATAATTGCCATACTACACTCATTCGCCTATAATTGTCATACTACACTCATTCGCCTATAATTGCCATACTACACTCATTCGCCTATAATTGTCATACTACACTCATTCGCCTATAATTGCCATACTACACTCATTTGCCTATAATTGCCATACTACACTCATTTGCCTATAATTGCCATACTACACTCATTCGTCTATAATTGCCATGTTTCATTTGATTCAACGGGCCTTGAGATCGCCGCTATGGTGGACAGATCTTTCTTTCTTTATCAGTTACCATTCTACCTTTCGGTGTATTGGTTTCTATGAATCAGTTTAGTTTTGGATAAGCAGGGGATTAGCCCACTGTACCTTGGATAGATGGTGGGGCTGCCTCCTTGAGGCCCCCTACCAGGCATTGTTATTTCTGTCAGGGTTACCTCCCTTAGCCTTCGGTCATTCAAGACCAGCCTGCAAGGCAGCAGGTTACTACTTTCTATCAGGGTTAACTCTTTTAGCCTTTAGTCAGTCAAGACCGGCCTGCAAAACAGCAGGTTGTTTTCTGTCAGGGTTAACTCCCTTAGCCTTTGGTCGCCCAAGACCCACATGCAAGGCAGCAGGAGACTCGTGGAGGACGGGATCATCTACTTCCCTTACAGGTGCTTACCTGTCCACTGCCTGGGTGGATAGATCTTCTTCGAAGAAACAGACAAACCAGTCAACGGATTTTCATCGAGTCAAGAGACATAAATTTCCAATACAATCGGCTTTAGGCCCTTTTCTTTATTTGATTTGATTTGATTTGATTTGATTTGATTTGATTTGATTTGATTTGATTTGACCCACATTCACAACCAAGGTGATCTCGGGTTTTCGGTTGGATTCAAGAGAAAACAACTGTGCGGATCGCCCTGTAAACAAATAAAGGTTGGGGTTTTTTAATGCGCAGTGTTATGATCTGCACAC
>JAXRKP010001285.1:0-95000 GCA_037039925.1 Doris montereyensis | reverse complement strand
TTTGTTTTCCCCACTCATCATCCATACCAAATTTCATCAAGATACGTTGAGAAATAAAAAAAAAAGTAGATAGAAATAATGAACAAAAACGACATTTTCAAAAAAATCGTATTTTTCTCTTATTTTTTCCCATAAACCTAAGAAAAGAGTAGGATAATACATTGAAACATCCTAAAACTTTGAGAATCTCTCAACTACTTCTTATTGACTCTGTTTCAAGTGCACCAGCATCTTTTTACTCGTTTTGAGATGGTGTCTTTTGATAATAGGTGCGCGGAATATGTCACGTATTTCCAGGACGATTTAAGGCAACATTCATAATGGATCCTCAAATAAGATCTATTTTAAATAGCGTTTATTGTGCCGATGAAAATGAGTACCAACTTGCCGTACTGTAAATAATATTTCTGGCTTTTATCATATAATAGCTGTGTTGAAAGATAGGCCTGTATCGTTTCTAAAAAATCGTATAAATTCAAAGAATCGATACTTCTTTTAATATCGTTGTGACGGGAATGAACTGCTCCATGCAATAGTATGATAAACTAGATTTGTCCCATTTTCGGCAAAAATGGCCTCCCCAGCCCCTCCCCCCCCCCCTTTATGAGTTTCCCAAAATAGGAATAAGTGGAAGTATGTTGTTCATGGCCTATACCCTGGTATAGGGTGAAAAGGCAAGATGATGATGATGGTGGTGGAAAGCTATGACTAGGGGATTATTTCATACCACATATTATTATGATATTATGACAATGTAGGGAGATTTTTTTTAAATCAACAAAACCAAAAACAATTACCTTTAAGTGGTAGCAGTTGCCACTGAATTGGTCACCAAAATAAAATGGAAATGGATAGGGCATATCGGTCGTCTAGATGTTGATTTGATTTTGATTTGATCTCGGTGCTTTTGGTAGGATATTTTTGTAATATTTTGCCGGACTTCCCTGTAAACAGCCACGTGATCTTCAATGAGGGAAACGTTTTTTTTTCTGAAATACTCCACAAACAAGTCAACCTTACGTGACACGAACCCACGACCTTTTGGTTGCGAGGCAGACACCATACCTTTTGGACCACCGTGCTTCCCTTGCTCTTCTGGGAGACAATAGGTGGCGAAAGACCTTGAAGAAACAGCTGGAAAGACGACATCCATCAAGCGAGACAGACAACAATGACGAGGCGATGGGGACTAACGCTGAGGTCACCGGTTCGATCTTGTCTGGTGCCCAAAGTTCCTTCAAGGCCATTACGGCCCATAAAGCCGGAGCTTATCTCTGTTTTTGTAAGGTGATAATAGCCACCTCCTGAACAGGACGCTAGTCTGACGCAGGGTTTTACTCCCAAGCTAGTGATTGTACCCATTCTGCACCTGGGTCAAGTGGTGAAGTGCGTATTAAGCGTCTTTCCCAAGGAACACAACGTCGGGCCTAGCTTTGCCAGAATTCGAACCAGGGATTTCAAGATCCCAAGTCCGGCACCCCAACCGCTAGGCCCCCGACGCTACACCCCAATCTTTGTCCCTTTTCTTTATTTGACCAGAGCGAATTTCCTTTGGGAAAATAATGAAGTCTTATCTTATCTTACCTTATTTGCTTGTACGTAATTTTGCCAAGTCTATGTCCCTATAGGACTTCAACTTCAATATTTACCTGTCATGTCCTCACTGGAACCGCTTATGAACAAACCGTTTTACCACATGTTTCTTCTTCTTCCTTTTTTCTGATGTATCTAACATGAGACAGGGCGAAGATCGTGCATGGGGGCTGCTTTAGCTGAGATGGAACTGTTCCTGTTTCTGTCCGGCATTTTTCATCGCTTCGAGGTCCTGCCAGAAGATCCCGCCACACTTCCTTCCCTGGAGCCAAAGCGAGGCGTTGGTCGTCTGCCGAAACCGTTTCGCCTTCGCATGCAGAACAGGTTGTAGCGAGTAGTGCCGGGCGAGAACCGGTTCCCAGAACCGGTTCTCCGATTCTTGGTTTGAGATCTAAGAACCGATTCCAATTAGGAGAACCGCTGGCGGTTCTCAGAACCGCTGGCGGTTTGGCAGTTCTAGGACCGCTGACGGTCCTCAGAACCGCCTGACTGTCCTCGGTTCTCAGTTTCAATTTACCTTCCAGCGGTTCTACGTTTCTTTTCGCTTACTCCCACCACTCCCACCCACCCCGTTATTACACACGCACTTTTACTTCACCCACCCCCTCTTGTTATAACGTTACGCCACGCACGACAATCGCTCTCCTCATTACTCGCTGCCCTGTCATAATATTATTATGCGGGGATGGGGAGGTGAGGATCGCGTGTCATTCATCAACGCCTTTCCATTAAGTGGGGGTAAATTTCTTAAATTACACCCCCACCCGCCAACCCACCCACGCATACAAACAGCCACACACATGACGTGATCAATGCTTGAGTGTAAAGCACACGCACACATCACTTCCCTCTCCTCTCTCTCTCTCTCTCTCTCTCTCTCTCTCTCTCTCTCTCTCTCTCTCTCTCTCTCTCTCTCTCTCTCTCTCTCTCTCTCTCTCTCTCTCTCTCTCTCTCTCTCTCTCTCTCTCTCTCTCTCTCTCTCTCTCTCTCTCTCTCTCTCTCTCTCTCTCTCTGAACTCTACAGCACAGCACTGACTGTCGGCGTAGGTCCCAGCAGTTCTCACAGTTCGCGGTTCTCACAGTTCGCGGTTCTCACAGTTCACGGTTCTCACAGTTCGCGGTTCTCACAGTTCGCGGTTCTCACAGTTCACGGTTCGAAAACAGAACCGGAACCGGAATCGGAACCGATTCTCGCGATTCTCAGTTCCAAAGAACCGTAGAACCGCGGTTCCGAAAAACTTGGAACCGCATGGCACTAGCGAGCTGGAAACGTTCACTAGATCTAAGCTCGTGTGTTCTCAAACGACTTCTGTGACTACTTGCCTTGGCGTGTCGCTAACATGAAACAAATGTCGACATGGATGCGTAGGCCCCACAATATTTTTTTTGCCGGTAATTTAAGTCTCTAGCGGTGGCGTAAAATAAAAGAAGTCAAATTAGTACTCGCTGTTGTACTTGCTGGAGGTATCGACTAACATTTAGACTCAAAGGTGAAACGGAAGAAATCTATACACAATGCCTTACTCTGACACCACCACCCCCCCCACTTCCCCCACCCCCCACCCCCGATGGTTTTTGTGTCTTAAACCCGTGGTAAGGGTTCGGTGTTTTGTTGATGTGTGACATCTTTAACACTGTGATGTATATATAATTACATTTCTTAGATTTGATACTTCTTTTACTGTTATATACTTTTATAACTACACGGAGATTTTAAAACTGACATTTTAACGTCTTATGGGATGTGGGGGCTGGCACCTGTGTGTGTGTGTGTGTGTGTGTATGTGTGCTCTCTATGTGTGTACTGTGTGTGTATGTGTGTAATATTTGTGTATGCTCTGTGTGCGTACTCTGTGTGTGCATGTGTACTATGTGTGTGCGTACTCTGTGTGTGTGTACTTTGTGTGTGTGTAGTGTGTGTGTATACTCTGTGTGTGTACTCTGTGTGTGTACTCTGTGTGTGTACTCTGTGTGTGTACTCTGTGTGTGTGTACTCTGTGTGTGTGTACTATGTGTGTGTACTCTGTGTGTGTGTACTCTGTGTGTGTGTACTCTGTGTGTGTACTCTGTGTGTGTACTCTGTGTGTGTACTCTGTGTGTGTACTCTGTGTGTGTGTACTCTGTGTGTGTACTCTGTGTGTACTCTGTGTGTGTGTACTCTGTGTGTGTGTACTCTGTGTGTGTACTCTGTGTGTGTACTCTGTGTGTGTACTCTGTGTGTGTGTACTCTGTGTGTGTACTCTGTGTGTGTGTACTCTGTGTGTACTCTGTGTGTACTCTGTGTGTGTGTACTCTGTGTGTGTGGACTCTGTGTGTGTGTACTATGCGTGTGTACTCTGTGTGTGTGTACTCTGTGTGTGTGTACTATGTGTCGGTACTCTGTGTGTGTGTACTCTGTGTGTGTGTACTCTGTGTGTGTACTCTGTGTGTGTGTGCTATGTGTGTACTCTGTGTGTGTACTCTGTGTGTGTGTACTCTGTGTGTGTGTACTGTGTGTGTACTCTGTGTGTGTGTACTATGCGTGTGTACTCTGTGTGTGTGTACTTTGTGTGTGCGTGTGTACTCTGTGTGTGTGTGTGTACTCTGTGTGTGTGTACTCTGTGTGTCTGTACTATGTGTGTGTGTGTACTCTGTGTGTGTGTACTCTGTGTGTGTACTGTGTGTGTGTACTCTGTGTGTGTACTTTGTGTGTGCGTGTGTACTCTGTGTGTGTACTCTGTGTGTGTGTACTCTGTGTGTGTAATATGTGTGTGTACTCTGTGTGTGTGTACTTTGTGTGTGCGTGTGTACTCTGTGTGTGTGTGTGTACTCTGTGTGTGTGTACTCTGTGTGTGTGTACTCTGTGTGTGTACTCTGTGTGTGTGTACTATGCGTGTGTACTCTGTGTGTGTGTACTTTGTGTGTGCGTGTGTACTCTGTGTGTGTGTGTGTGTACTCTGTGTGTGTGTACTCTGTGTGTCTGTAATATGTGTGTGTGTGTATTGTGTGTGTGTGTACTCTGTGTGTGTACTGTGTGTGTACTCTGTGTGTGTACTTTGTGTGTGCGTGTGTACTCTGTGTGTGCGTACTCTGTGTGTGTGTGCTCTGTGTGTGTACTGTGTGTGTGTTCTCTGTGTGTGTGTGCTCTGTGTGTGTACTGTGTGTGTGTACTCTGTGTGTGTACTCTGTGTGTGTGTACTCTGTGTGTGTGTACTCTGTGTGTGCGTACTCTGTGTGTGCTCTGTGTATGTACTGTGTGTGTACTCTGTGTGTGTACTGTGTATGTGTGTACTCCGTGTGTGTACTCTGTGTGTGTGTACTCTGTGTGTGTACTCTGTGTGTATACTCTGTGTGTGTGTGTGTGCGTGTGTACTCTGTGTGTGCGTACTCTGTGTGTGTGCACTGTGTGTGTGTGTGTACTCTGTGTGTGTACTCTGTGTGTACTGTGTGTGTGTACTATGTGTGTGTGTCTGTGTGTGTGTACTATGTGTGTGTGTGTGTGTATAGGGTCATCTTGTTATTATCACATATTATCGTAATTTAGGTACTGTTCATTTTAATTGTAACATTCTTCATGTATGTAGATCTCATGATTTTATAGTAATCGTAAATATTGATTATATTATGAAAGACATTATATAAGCTGTTTTATGATGTATGTCTT
Organism: Doris montereyensis; assembly: GCA_037039925.1. Taxonomy (NCBI): domain Eukaryota; kingdom Metazoa; phylum Mollusca; class Gastropoda; order Nudibranchia; family Dorididae; genus Doris; species Doris montereyensis. The sequence continues at coordinate 89,764 of JAXRKP010001285.1, read as the reverse complement.
GGCCTTTGTCAAACACAACTGAGCATGGCCCTCACGGATAGGCAAGCTATATAAATTTCGCATTGTAAATTATTAGATATATATAAGTGCAAGTCGATATCAACAACGAGTACACATTTAACCCACATTATTTTACGCTGCTTAACTGTCAAATTACACCATAGCAGAGTATCAATTTTAATTGACATAATGGTATTACATGTGGACCTGGATTCTATTTAGATCTATCAAACTTTGTCTAACCGAGTTATGAGTTCTTCACTTATTTACCCGCCATTCTAAATCTAAATCTACACCTGGATTCTAAATCTAAATCTACATCTGGATTCTAAATCTAAATCTACATCTGGATTCTAAATCTAAATCTACATCTGGATTCTAAATCTAAATCTACATCTGGATTCTAAATCTAAATCTAGATCTGGATAAATCTAAATCTAATCTGGATTCTAAATCTAAATCTACATCTGGATTCTAAATCTAAATCTACATCTGGATTCTAAATCTAAATCTGGATTCTAAATCTAGATTTTAGGACCTAAATGCCTAGATATGGATTTTAAATCTAGATTTTAGGACCTAAATGCCTAGATATGGATTCTAAATCTAGATTTTAGGACCTAAATGCCTAGATATGGATTCTAAATATAGGTTTTAGGACCTAAATGCCAAGGTCTAGATCTAGAATAAAACAAAAATGAGATGTAATTTCAACTTTTCAGGTGGTTTAACAAATATTACGTCAGGGAAATGTTGGGGAGAAGGGGGGTTAGCCTTTAGGATTGGGAAAAATCTATGAATTATTATGTTTCAATTTACTTTTACTGTTTTCACGTCGCCTTTCGAAACGAGATTTCAAGGGGAAGCAACTCCTCAAATTATTTTTATCTATTTTTCATCGCATTATTTTTTTTTTAGGAATTAATCATCTTTTCTTGTTTTTTTATTTTTTTTTATTATTTCACTTTTTAATTGAAACTGAAATCAGACAGCAATCACTAAGGACATTATGTATGTTGTTGAGTTTTACTGAATTAAATCGACAGCATGTAAATCTATATGTCATTGTAATGTATACCTTTCTGCCTGTAATTGTTCACTGGTGCCTATCAGTGTGGTGTGATCCATAGCCACGTCTGTAGAAAGTAATGTACATACACTGTGGTGTAGTAATGTTACATACACTGTAGTGTAGTAATGTTACATACACTGTGGTGTAGTAATGTTACACATACTGTGGTGTGAAGTTAATGCGGTGTAGTAATGTTACATACACTGTGGTGTAGTAATGGTACATACACTGTGGTGTAGTAATGTTACATACACTGCGGTGTAGTAATATTACATACACTGTGGTGTAGTAATGTTACATACACTGTGATGTAGTAATGTTACATACACTGTGGTGTGTAATGGTACATACACTGTGGTGTAGTAATGTTACACACACTGCGGTGTAGTAATGTTACATACACTGTGGTGTAGTAATGGTACATACACTGTGGTGTAGTAATGTACATACACTGTAGTGTAGTAATGTTACATACACTGTGGTGTAGTAATGTACACTTACACTGTGGTGTAGTAATGCACACTTACACTGTGGTGTAGTAATGTTACATACACTGTGGTGTAGTAATGTTACACACACTGTGGTGTAGTAATGTTACATACACTATGGTGTAGTAATGTTACATACACTGTGGTGTAGTAATGTACATACATTTTGGTGTAGTAATGTTACATATACTGTGGTGTAGTAATGTTACATACACTGTGGTGTAGTAATGTTACATACACTGTGGTGTAGTAATGTTACATACAATGTGGTGTAGTAATGTTACATACACTGTGGTGTAGTAATGTTAATACAATGGTGTAGTAATGTTACATACACTGTGGTGTAGTAATGTTACATACACTGTGGTGTAGTAATGTTACATACACTGTGGTGTAGTAATGTTACATACACTGTGGTAATGTTACATACACTGTGGTGTAGTAATGGTACATACACTGTGGTCTAGTAATGTTACACACACTGCGGTGTAGTAATGTTACATACACTGTGGTGTAGTAATGGTATATACACTGTGGTGTAGTAATGTACATACACTGTAGTGTAGTAATGTTACATACACTGTGGTGTAGTAATGTACACTTACACTGTGGTGTAGTAATGCACACTTACACTGTGGGTAGTAATGTTACATACACTGTGGTGTAGTAATGTTACACACACTGTGGTGTAGTAATGTTACATACACTATGGTGGTAATGTTACATACACTGTGGTGTAGTAATGTACATACACTTTGGTGTAGTAATGTTACATACACTGTGGTGTACATACACTGTGGTGTAGTAATGTTACATACACTGTACTGTGGTGTAGTAATGTTACATACACTGTGGTGTAGTAATGTTACATACACTGTGTAGTAAGTTACATACACTGTGGTGTACTAATGTTACATACACTGTGGTGTAGTAATGTTACATACACTGTGGTAGTAATGTTACATACACTGTGGTGTAGTAATGTTACATACACTGTGGTGTAGTAATGTTACACACACTGTGGTGTAGTAATGTACAGACACTATGGTGTAGTAATGTTACACACTGTGGTGTAGTAATGTTACAGACACTGTAGTAGTAATGTTTACACACACTGTGGTGTAGTAATGTTACAGACACTGTGGTGTAGTAATGTTACATACACTGTGGTGTAGTAATGTTACATACACTTGGTGTAGGTGTAGTAATGTTACATGCTACATACACTGTGGTGTACTAATGTTACATACACTGTGGTGTAGTAATGTTACATACACTGTGGTGTAGTAATGTACAGACACTATGTGTAGTAATGCACACACTGTGGTGTAGTAATGTTACAGACACTATGGTGTAGTAATGTTACAGACACTGTGTGTAGTAATGTTACACACACTGTGTGTAGTAATGTACAGACACTATGGTGTAGTAATGTTACATACACTGTGGTGTAGTAATGTTACATACACTGTGGTGTAGTAATGTTACAGACACTATGGTGTAGTATTGTTACATACACTGTGGTGTAGTAATGTTACATACACTGTGCTGTAGTAATGTTACATACACTGTGGTGTAGTAATGTTACATACACTATGGTGTAGTAATGTTACACACACTGTGGTGTAGTAATGTACAGACACTATGGTGTATTAATGTACATACACTGTGGGGTAGTAATGTACAGACACTCATGGTGTAGTAATGTTACATACAGTAATGTACAGACACTATGTAATGTTACACACACTGTGGTATAGTAATGTTACACAGACACTATGGTGTAGTAATGTTACATACACTGTGGTGTAGTAATGTACAGACACTAAGGTGTAGTAATGTTAAACACTATGGTGGTAATGTTACATACACTGTGGTAGTAATGTTACACTGTGGTGTAGTAATGTTACATACACTGTGGTTACATACACTATGGTGTAGTAATGTTACATACACTGTGTAATGTTACAGACACTATGGTGTAGTAATGTTACATACACTGTGGTGTAGTAATGTTACATACTGTGGTGTAGTAATGACTGTGGTAGTAATGTGTTACATAAGGTGTAGTAATGTTACATACACTGTGGTGTAGTACGTTACATACACTGTGGTGTAGTAATGTTACACACACTGTGGTGTAGTAATGTACAGACAGTAATGACTGTGGTGTAGTAATATTACAGACACTGTGGTGTAGTAATGTTACACACACTGTGGTGTAATGTTACAGACACTGTGGTGTAGTAATGTTACAGACACTGTGGTGTAGTAATGTTACAGACACTGTGGTGTAGTAATGTACAGACACTGTGGTGTAGTAATGTTACATACACTGTGGTGTAGTAATGTTACATACACTGTGGTGTAGTAATGTTACATACACTGTGGTGTAATAATGTACATACACTGTGGTGTAGTAATGTTACATACACTGTGCTGTAGTAATGTTACATACACTGTGGTGTAGTAATGTACAGACACTATGGTGTAGTAATGTTACATACACTGTGGTGTAGTAATGTTAGAGACACTATGGTGTAGTAATGTTACATACACTGTGGTGTAGTAATGTACATACACTGTGGTGTAGTAATGTTACATACACTGTGGTGTAGTAATGTACAAACACTATGGTGTAGTAATGTTACATACACACTATGGTGTAGTAATGTACATACACTGTGGTGTAGTAATGTACATACACTATGGTGTAGTAATGTTACATACACTGTGCTATAGTAATGTTACATACACTGTGGTGTAGTAATGTTACATACACTGTGGTGTAGTAATGTTACATACACTGTGGTGTAGTAATGTTACATACACTGTGGTGTAGTAATGTTACATACACTATGGTGTAGTAATGTTACATATACACTATGGTGTAGTAATGTTACATACACTGTGGTGTAGTAATGGTACATACACTGTGGTGTAGTAATGTTACATACACTGTGGTGTAGTAATGTTACATACACTATGGTGTAGTAATGTTACATACACTGTGGTGTAGTAATGTTACATACACTGTGGTGTAGTAATGTTACATACACTGTGGTGTATTAATGTTACATACACTGTGGTGTAGTAATGTTACATACACTATGGTGTAGTAATGTTACTTGTTTTCTTAAGGACACTATGGTGTGTAATGTTACATACACTGTGGTGTAGTAATGTTACATACACTATGGTGTAGTAATGTTACATACACTATGGTGTAGTAATGTTACATACACTATAGTATAGTAATGTTACATACACTGTGGTGTAGTAATGTTACATACACTATGGTGTAGTAATGTTACATACACTGTGGTATAGTAATGTTACATACACTTTGGTCTAGTAATGTTACATACACTGTGGTGTAGTAATGTTACATACACTGTGGTGTAGTAATGTTACATACACTGTGGTGTAGTAATGTTACATACACTGTGGTGTAGTAATGTTACATACACTGGGTTGCTTATACTTGTCAGCCGCTATGACTCTGACGTAGAGAGGGCATGTTATCTTGTCTTGTCTATTTCGTGTCTTTCCAATGATCTCTTATCTCATGGAATGTTCAGGAAAAAATCAATGCATTTAGAGACAAAATCAAGCAATGCAGTCTATCTCTGTCAACTTATTTAGAAAAGTTTGGTGGCTGAGATTGGGGAGGGGATTGGGGGGCTGGGGTTTTTTTTTGGTGAGATTTCTGGAGACGGGAGGGGGTGGTAAGGGTTTGTTATGAAATTGGGTTTTGCTTGTTTTCTTAAGGAGGAGGGGGCGGCGTGTTGATGATGGATGAGATCGGTGGGGGCGGGGTCTTGATGACGGGTGAGAGCGGTGGGGGCGGGATGTTGATGACGGGTGAGAGCGGTGGGGGGGCGGTGTGTTTATGATAAGTGAGGGCGGTGGGGGGCGGGGTGTTGATGATGGGTGAGGGCGGCGGGGTGTTGATGATGAGTGAGGACGGTGGGGGGGTGTTGATGATTTTTTTCACTTACCCTGTGTTCTTTCCCCCCCCCAGGTATCCTCTCTATTTGTTTCGCCTGTTCTCTTTACTCATCCTAATTATAACATATGTACACATATCACTCTCTTCAATTCATAATTCTCATTTTTCCCTTTTCTATTTTACCCCACACTGTGTGATGCCTGTAAAGTTGTTTTTTTAAACGTACAAAAGTAAAGTTCTTGATTGATTTTTAGAACATTACCGCCCATTCATAGGGCCAGAGCTTATCCTGGTTTCTGTAGCATGAAGAATAACAGGTGATTATAATCACCTCCTTGACAGAACACTAGTCTGGCTTAGGGTTTTAACCCACAAACTTATACTTGTATCAATTTGTACCTGCCTATATTTTTAATATCTTACTATCGCTTTGGAGTTAACATTTTATAGGTCATGTTTGTATGACATTTCACTATGTTTGTTTATGATACATTTATATACTCACACATAATAATATATAATTCAATAGTAATCTGTCTTGCTGTTACACAAATAAATACTGGAGCAACATGAAATGATTGGAGCAACGTGAAATGATTGGAGCAACGTGAAATGATTGGAGCAACGTGAAATGATTGGAGCAACGTGAAATGGTTGAAGCAACGGGAAATGATTGGAGCAACGGGAAATGATTGGAGCAACGGGAAATGATTGGAGCAACATGAAATGATTGGAGCAACATGAAATGATTGGAGCAACGTGAAATGATTGGAGCAACGGGAAATGATTGGAGCAACGTGAAATGATTGGAGCAACGTGAAAATGATGATTTTCGGTTAAACCAGAAAATAGGGAAACTAGTTTGTATGTTATTCTTCTTTCCGAAATCTTAGGCTACGGCTCCTTATGTGCGACGCGATGTTAAGTCGTGAGCGATAAACACTTGAGATCAGTCGCGTGGCATGTCTCCTTATGAGCGAATATTGGAACAGCAATTATCTAGTTTCACGCGCGATGTCTTTCAGTCGCGAGCGGCAAAAGTGTCTCCTTATGCGCGAGGAACTTTTCGTCGCGTCTGAAAGACTGGCGACGGCAAGCGACAGAAATGATTGAGGAGGGCAATGTATTAATTTAGTATCAAGATGGAAACGGCAAAGCTCTCTTCTGGGTACATTTCCATGTCCAGTAGTGTTGCTATTCTCACTAGGAACACAAAAAAATTGAAAAACAAGACGTCATAGATATTGATGTATCGAAGACGACAAGAATATGGGGCTTTTCCCCATTTCCTTTTCAACACTCTTCCAAAAAACATTAATATAATCCCGGTCTCTGTGTTCTTTCATGTGTGGGTTGTATACGGCAGGCTCCCCACAGACGAGTTCAATCAAACGCTCAATTTGTCTTGTTGGTGTTTCCGCCATGTTTCAAAATGGGCCTTCCCAACACTACACACAACACACTTAAAGGCCATGTCCCGCGCAAGAAATTCTGACCAATGGCTTTGTATTTAGTCAGTCACACCTCCAGTCGGTCGCGAGCGCCTGGTTCCCCAATTGCTACATGACTCGATTGCAGGCGATGGTCGCGAGCGACTTGATGTCGCATAAGGAGGCAACTTCTTATAAATCTTACTAGGATTGATTTTGTCGCACAACGAAATTAGTCGCGCGCGGCTATACGTCGCATAACATATAAGGAGACGTCGCTTGATTAGGAACACACATTGAATAAATTACAAGATCTTTAGGAACACAATTGAAAACATCAGAGCTAAGGAAAGCACAACGAATAACATTAAAGTCCTATAGGAAACACATTGAATAACATTAAAGTCCTATAGGAACACACATTGAATAACATTAAAGACATGTAGGAACACACATTGAATAACATTAAAGTCCTATAGGAACACACATTGAATAACATTAAAGTCTATAGGAACACACGTTGAATAACATTAAAGTCATGTAAACACACATTGAATAAATAACATTGAATAAAGTCACATTGAATACATTAAAGGAACACACATTGAATAACATTAAAGTCCTATAGGAACACACATTGAATAACATTAAAGTCCTATAGGAACACACATTGAATAACATTAAAGTCATATAGGAACACACATTGAATAACATTAAAGTCCTATAGGAACACACATTGAATAACATTAAAGTCATTGAATGTAGGAACACACATTGAATAACATTAAAGTCCTATAGGAACACACATTGAATAACATTAAAGTCCTATAGGAACACACATTGAATAACATTAAAGTCCTATAGGAACACACATTGAATAACATTAAAGTCCTGTAGGAACACACATTGAATAACATTAAAGTCCTATAGGAACACACATTGAATAACATTAAAGTCATAGTAGGAACACACATTGAATAACATTAAAGTCCTATAGGAACACACATTGAATAACATTAAAGTCCTATAGGAACACACATTGAATAACATTAAAGTCCTATAGGAACACACATTGAATAACATTAAAGTCCTATAGGAACACACATTGAATAACATTAAGTCCTATAGGAACACACATTGAATAACATTAAAGTCCTATAGGAACACACATTGAATAACATTAAAGTCATGTAGGAACACACATTGAATAACATTAAAGTCCTTAGGAACACACATTGAATAACATTAAATAACATTAAAGTTAAAGAGGAACACACATTGAATAACATTAAAGTCATGTAGGAACACATTGAATAACATTAAAGAATAGGAACAACATGAATAAAAGTCCTATAGGGAACAGTCCACATTGAATAACATTAAAGTCCTATAGGAACACACATTGAATAACATTAAAGTCCTATAGGAACACACATTGAATAACATTAAAGTCCTATAGGAACACACATTGAATAACATTAAAGTCCTATAGGAACACACATTGAATAACATTAAAGTCCTATAGAACACACATTGAATAACATTAAAGTCCTAGAACAGGAATAACATTAAACACATTGAATAACATTAAAGTCATGTAGGAACACACATTGAATAACATTAAATTGTCATTAAAGTCATGTAGGAACACACATTGAATAACATTAAAGTCCTGAATAGGAACACACATTGAATAACATTAAAGTCATGTAGGAACACACATTGAATAACATTAAAGTCCTATAGGAACACACATTGAATAACATTAAAGTCATGTAGGAACACACATTGAATAACATTAAAGTCATGTAGGAACACACATTGAATAACATTAAAGTCCTATAGGAACACACATTGAATAACATTAAAGTCATATAGGAACACACATTGAATAACATTAAAGTCCTATAGGAACACACATTGAATAACATTAAAGTCCTATAGGAACACACATTGAATAACATTAAAGTCCTATAGGAACACACATTGAATAACATTAAAGTCATGTAGGAACACACATTGAATAACATTAAAGTCCTATAGGAACACACATTGAATAACATTAAAGTCCTATAGGAACACACATTGAATAACATTAAAGTCATGTAGAACACACATTGAATAACATTAAAGTCCTATAGGAACACACATTGAATAACATTAAAGTCCTATAGGAACACACATTGAATAACATTAAAGTCCTATAGGAACACACATTGAATAACATTAAATCTATAGGAACAATTGAATAACATTAAAGTCCTATAGAATAAACACATTGAATAACATTAAAGTCCTATAGGAACACATTAAAGTCATTGAATAACATTAAAGTCCTATAGGAACACACATTGAATAACATTAAAGTCCTGTAGGAACACACATTGAATAACATTAAAGTCATGTAGGAACACACATTGAATAACATTAAAGTCCTATAGGAACACACATTGAATAACATTAAAGTCCTATAGGAACACACATTGAATAACGACACAAATAAGTCCTATAGAACACACATTGAAATAACATTAAACTAGACACAAATAAAGTCCTTAGGCACACCATGAGGATCGAACCCGTAAGCCCTGCGTAGGAACACACATTGAATAACATTAAAGTCCTATAGGAACACACATTGAATAACATTAAAGTCCATGAAAGATGGTGCATTGAAAAACATTAAAGTCATATAGGAACACACGAGCTAACTACACGCCTTCCGTTTCATGTCGAGACGATGGGTGCCGACGAAGAAGTCGCCCATTGTTCGATCCCGAAGGGGAGAACACACATTGTAGTTAAGATTGGTTGGTAGCGCGCTTTCTTTTCATGGCGAGGCGGTGAGTGCTGACGTAGAGGTCACATGTTTGATCCTCATGGTGGCCAGGGTGTTCTTTTTCTCTGTCTATTCCTTGTATTTGTCTCGTCTTTATAAATATAACTCTATTCCTTGTATCTGTCTCGTCTTTATAAATATAACTTTATTTCTTGTTTCTGTCTCGTCTTTATAAATATAACTCTATTTCTTGTATTGTCTCGTCTTTATAAATATAACTCTATTCCTTGTATCTGTCTCGTCTTTATAAATATAACTCTATTTCTTGTATCTGTCTCGTCTTTATAAATATAACTCTATTCTTGTATCTGTCTCGTCTTTATAAATATAACTCTATTCCTTGTATTTGTCTCGTCTTTATAAATATAACTCTATTCCTATGGAGTTTTGATATTATCCAATGCAATTTCCTTCACTTTCGTCATGGTCCGTGCCTCACTGTTTGTCTTTCAGATCAGAGCTAGTACGGAACGCAATGAGTGTACCCGCTCATGTCGTCGTTACGTTGCAGAGGGGCAAAATAAGACCCCGACTTTGGATTTCACTATTCTTACATTGACGAGGGGGGATGCGGTAGCCCAGAGGCAACATGTCGGTCTCTCAACCCAAAGGTCGTGGGTTCAAACCCCACAAACAGTTGAACATTTTTCTGGATTTTTTTTCGGGGTAAAATTCAAATCTTCACCCCATCCCCTCCCTAACCCATCGAAGAGGAATGATAAAAACGAGGGCCCGTGTGCAAATCACAACACTCTGTACACGTTAATAAAGGGTTTTCCGGGCAAAATTATTTTTAACAAAGATCCTACCAAAACGCCGAGATCGCTTTTAGTGGATGTGGGTAAATCAAACCAACAACCTGAGATCACATTTGTTTGTAAGGTGTGGGTGAGATGTGGGTAAATCAAACCAACAACCTGAGATCACATTTGTTTGTAAGGTGTGGATGTGATGTGTAAATCAAACCAACAACCTGAGATCACATAAGGTGTGGATTTGGGTAAATCAAACCAACAACCTGAGATCACATTTGTTTGTAAGGTGTGGATGTGGATGTGGGTAAATCAAACCAACAACCTGAGATTCAAACCATTTGTTTGTAAGGTGTGGATTTGGGTAAATCAAACCAACAACCTGAGATCACATTTGTTTGTAAGGTGTGGAGATAAATCAAACCAACAACCATTTGTTTGATGTGGATGTGGATGTGGATGTGGGTAAATCAAACCAACAACCTGAGTTCACATTTGTTTGTAAGGTGTGGATGATTTGGGTAAATCAAACCAACAACCTGAGATCACATTTGTTTGTGGTGTATTGGAATCAAACCAACAACCTGAGATCACATTTGTTTTTGTTTGTAAATCAAACCAACAAGAGATCACATTTGTTTGTAAGATGGATGTGGGTAAATCAAACCAACAACCTGAGATCACATTTGTTTGTAAGGTGTGGATTAAACAGACAACCTGGATGTGGGTAAATCAAACCAACAACCTGAGATCACATTTGTTTGTAAGGTGTGGATGTGGTGGAAATCAAACCAACAATGAGATCACATTTGGATGTGGGTAAATCAAACCAACAACTGAGATCACATTTGTTTGTAAGGTGTGGATGTGGATGTGGGTAAATCAAACCAACAACCTGAGATCACATTTGTTTGTAAGGTGTGGTGGATGTGGGTAAATCAAACCAACAACCTGAGATCACATTTGTTTGTAAGGTGTGGATGTGGGTAAATCAAACCAACAACCTGAGATCACATTTGTTTGTAAGGTGATGTGGATGTGGGTAAATCAAACCAACAACCTGAGATCACATTTGTTTGTAAGGTGTGGATGTGGGTAAATCAAACCAACAACCTGAGATCACATTTGTTTGTGGGTGGATGTGGGATTTAAAATCAAACCAACAACCTGAGATCACATTTGTTTTTAAGTGTGGATGTGGATGTGGGTAAATGAAAACCAACAACCTGAGATCACATTTGTTTTTAAGGTGTGGATGTGGATGTGGGTAAATCAAACCAACAACTGAGATCACATTTGTTTTTAAAAAGGTGTGGATGTGGGTAATCAAACCAACAACCTGAGATCACATTTGTTTGTGGATGGATGTAAATCAAAACAACAACAGATGTGTGGTAAATCAAACCAACAACCTGAGATCACATTTGTTTGTAAGATTTGGATGTGGGTAAATCAAACCAACAACCTGAGATCACATTTGTTTGTAACAATGTGGATGTGGATGTGGGTAAATCAAACCAACAACCTGAGATCACATTTGTTTGTAAAGTGTGGATGTTGATGTGGGTAAATCAAACCAACAACCTGAGATCACATTTGTTTGTAAGGTGTGGATGTGGATGTGGGTAAATCAAACCAACAACCTGAGATCACATTTGTTTGTAAGGTGTGGATGTGGGTAAATCAAACCAACAACCTGAGATCACATTTGTTTGTTGTGAGATGTGGGTAAATCAAACCAACAACCTGAGATCACATTTGTTTATAAGGTTTGATTTGTCCAACCCAACAACCTGAGATCACATTTGTGGATGTGGATGTGGGTAAATCAAACCAACAACCTGAGATCACATTTTTTTAAGTGTGGATTTGAGATTACACATTTGTTTGTAAATCAAACCAACAACCTGAGATTGGATTTGTTTGTGATGATTTGGGTTAAATCAAACCAACAACCTGAGTTCACATTTGTTTCTAAGGTGTGGATGTGGGTAATCAAACCAACAACCTGAGATCACATTTGTTTGTAAGGTGTGGACCTGAGATCACATTTGGGTGGAAATCAAACCAACAACCTGAGATCACATTTGTTTGTAAGGTGTGGATTTGGATTTGGGTAAATCAAACCAACAACCTGAGATCACATTTGTTTGTAAGGTGTGGATGTGGATGTTCAAACCAACAACCTGAGTGTGGTAAATCAAACCAACAACCTGAGATCACATTTGTTTGTAAGGTGTGGATGTGGGTAAATCAAACCAACAACCTGAGATCACATTTTGTTTGTAAGGTGTGTGTGGATTTGGGTAAATCAAACCAACAACCTGAGATCACATTTGTTTTAAGGTGTGGATTGGGTAAATCAAACCAACAACCTGAGATTACATTTGTTTGTAAGGTGTGGATTTGGGTAAATCAAACCAACAACCTGAGATCACATTTTTTGTAAGGTGTGGATGTGGGTAAATCAAACCAACAACCTGAGATCACATTTGTTTGTAAGTGTGGATGTGGGTAAATCAAACCAACAACCTGAGATCACATTTGTTTCTAAGATGTGGATTTGGGTAAATCAAACCAACAACCTGAGATCACATTTGTTTGTAAGGTGTGGATTTGGGTAAATCAAACCAACAACCTGAGATTACATTAAGGTGTGGATGTGGGTAAATCAAACCAACAACCTGAGATCACATTTGTTTGTAAGGTGTGGATGTGGATTTGGTAAATCAAACCAACAACCTGAGTTCACATTTGTTTGTAAAGTGTGGATGTGGATTTGGGTAAATCAAACCAACAACCTGAGATCACATTTGTTTGTAAGGTGTGGATTTGGATTTGGGAAATCAAACCAACAACCTGAGTTCACATTTGTTTGTAAGGTGTGGATGTGGATGTGGGTAAATCAAACCAACAACCTGAGTTCACATTTGTTTGTAAGGTGTGGATGTGTGGATGTGGGTAAATCAAACCAACAACCTGAGATCACATTTGTTTGTAAGGTGTGGATGTGGGTAAATCAAACCAACAACCTGAGATCACATTTGTTTGTAAGATGTGGATGTGTGGATGTGGGTAAATCAAACCAACAACCTGAGATCACATTTGTTTGTAAGGTGTGGATGATTTGAGTAAATCAAACCAACAACCTGAGTTCACATTTGTTTGTAAGGTGTGGATGTTGATGTGGTAAATCAAACCAACAACCTGAGTTCACATTTGTTTTTGTAAGGTGTGGATGTGGATTTGGGTAAATCAAACCAACAACCTGAGCACATTTGTTTGTAAGGTGTGGATGTGGGTAAATCAAACCAACAACCTGAGATCACATTTGTTTATAGGTGTGGATTTAAATCAAACCAACAACCTGAGTTCACATTTGTTTGTAGATGTGGATGTGGATGTGGGTAAATCAAACCAACAACCTGAGATCACATTTGTTTGTAAGGTGTGGATGTGGGTAAATCAAACCAACAACCTGAGATCACATTTGTTTGTAAGGTGTGGATGTGGGTAAATCAAACCAACAACCTGAGATCACATTTGTTTGTAAGGTGTGGATGTGGATTTGGGTAAATTGACCCAACAACCAACAACCTGAGTTCACATTTGTTTGTAAGATGTGATTTGGATTTGGGTAAATCAAACCAACAACCTGAGATCACATTTGTTTGTAAGGTGTGGATGTGGATGTGGGTAAATCAAACCAACAACCTGAGATCACATTTGTTTGTAAGGTGTGGATGTGGATTTGGGTAAATCAAACCAACAACCTGAGATCACATTTGTTTGTAAGGTGTGGATGTGGGTAAATCAAACAAACAATCTGAGATTACATTTGTTTGTAAGATTGATTGTGGGGTAATCAAACCAACAACCTGAGATTACATTTGTTTGTAAGGTGTGGATTTGTTTTGTGTGGATGGTAAATCAAACCAACAACCTGAGATTACATTTGTTTGTAAGGTGTGGATGTGGATTTGGGTAAATCAAAACCCATAACCTGAGATTACAATTGTTTGTAAGGTGTGGATTTGGGTAAATCAAACCAACAATCTGAGATTACATTTGTTTGTAAGGTGTGGATGTGGGTAAATCAAACCAACAACCTGAGATTACATTTGTTTGTAAGGTGTGGATTTGGGTAAATCAAACCAACAACCTGAGATCACATTTGTTTGTAAGGTGTGGATTTGGGTAAATCAAACCAACAACCTGAGATCACATTTGTTTGTAGGTGTGGATTGGGTAAATAAAACCAACAACCTGAGATCACATTTGTTTGTAAGGTGTGGATTTAGGGTAAATCAAACCAACAACCTGAGATCACATTTGTTTGTAAGGTGTGGATGTGGGTAAATCAAACCAACAACCTGAGATCACATTTGTTTATAAGATGTGGGTGTGGTTGGGTAAATCAAACCAACAACCTGAGATCATTTGTTTGTAAGGTGTGGATGTTGTTCTGATTACATTTGTTTGCAGGTGTTGTTGTGGGTAAATCAAACCAACAACCTGAGATTACATTTATTTGTGTGTGGATGTTGTTGTGGGTAAATCAAACCAGCAACCTGAGGATTACATTTGTTTGTAAGGTATGGATATGGTAAGGTAATTGGGTTCAAACCAACAATCTGAGATCACATTTGTTTGTAATGTGGGTAAATCAAACCAACAACCTGAGATCTTTGTTAAGGTGTGGGTGTGGATGTGGGTAAATCAAACCAACAAAGATCACGATTTGTTTGTAAGGTGTGGATTTGAGTAAATCAAACCAACAACCTGAGATCACATTTGTTTGTAAGGTGTGGATTTGGGTGGATCACATTTGTTTGATGATTTGGGTAAACCTGAGATTACATTTGTTTATAAGGTGTGGGTGTGGGTAAATCAAACCAACAACGTGAGATCACATTTTTTGTAAGTTGTTTATAAGGTGTGGGTGTGGGTAAATCAAACCAACAACCTGAAATCACAGTTGTTTGTAAGGTGTGGGTGTGGGTAAATCAAACCAACAACCTGAGATCACATTTGTTTTGTGGATGTGGATGTGGGTAAATGAAACCAGCAACCTGGATCACATTTGTTTGTAAGGTATTTTATTCCTGAGATCCAAATCAAACCAACAACCTGAGATCACATTTGTTTGTAAGGTGTGGGTGTGGATGGGTAAATCAACCAACAACCTGAGATCACATTTTTTGTAAGTCGTGGGTGTGAAAGAAAAAAATTCATTCACAATTTTATTCCTGCTTTCCAGTTCTGATGAATTCACAAATCACAATACAATACAAATTGAAAATTGAAATTGAAAGAAAGAAGGGAGACAAAAACATTTCCATCACAATCACACTGATGCATAAGAAGAAGAAGAAAAAGAAGAAGATGGAAAAGAAGAAGAAGAAGAAGAAGAAGAAGAAGAAGAAGAAGAAGAAGAAGAAGAAGAAGAAGAAGAAGAAGAAGAAGAAGAGGAAGAAGAAGAGGAAAGGATATTTATGTTATGAAATTGTAAAGTAACGGTGTTTAGAACTTTACATGAAACAACGTCAGGTTGTGGGAGACCACTCTTGACTTCCGCCGCTGAAAAGCAAATGGGCTTGGTCACACATCAGAATGGAGTCTATTCTTTTTCAACGATTATTTCTGATTTCAGTTTTTCTCTTGTGTTGTGCAAACCTACCACTAGTTTTAAGCGATGGCGTTTTTGGCTGTGGCAGGATTTGTCAAATCTGATGTGGACATCAATTATTCCCTTTGTAGAGGTATGGTGACCTTAAGAAATGATAAAAATGACTTTACCTTTTGGTGGGCTTGATTGGGCTAATTTATAATTCACTCTTTAGCCTCTACCTTTAGCCTTCATTATTACTTGCCTGACATCAGTAGTAGACTACCACTACTACATTACTCGTTACTAGACTACAACTGCAAGAATTTAGAGAAGAAAAGATCAGGATTGATTCATTGAATCGATGATGTAAAATTCAGTCACGGCTTGATAGTCCAGACTTCCGAAACTTTGATAATATAATCCGGATGTCTCAGTCTCAATAATTAACCCATACAGATGAGTTGTAGTCTTCTTTATTTGTACAGGATAATACGGAATTACAGATCCGAACGCCTTATTTTGAACTAAGTTACCAAAATATAGGCCTAGAGAGTTAATGCTTCGATAAACCGAACACTCAATAGTTCGAGATAGTCTAATTATAATTTAACCAGTCTGCTGACGAAGTGACGGCACATCAAAGCAACCTAACTCGACTTCCCTCTAACAGTAAAAACAGCCATGACATAATTTAGCAATTTTCTCTGTCTGTCTCTCTCTTTCTTTTTTCTTACTCTCTCTCTCTTGTCCTTTTCTTCTTCTTTTTTCTTCTTCGTTTTCTTGTTCTTCAGTCGTGGTGTAAAGTATGTGTAAAAGCAAGAAACCTGAGGCACAAGTCAAAGAGATCTGGACAGTAATGAACCGCATCATAGTGCTCTATACCCCATAAAATGCATCAGGCCTTCATTACTGTAAGTTCTGAGGCCATTCGCTGATTCACAATGTGACGCTTTGAAGGGGATTTGATAATCTGGATGTTTCAATAACCCGGACAAATTGCTCGAAACAGTAGTTTTCTTATTATCGAGAAGCGACTGTGTGTAAAGTAAATCTGGATCTAGATGCTCTTTTCAAACTTTTTATTGCAAAACACGTGGTATGAGGTAACTTAGAAAACTAGCCTAGAAATAAATTCCATCTGCTTACTTTGAATAAATTAGGCGTACAAAGCAGGTAGCTCTTCAATGATTAATTACTTACTGTTACAAAACTGCTAACACAAACTATAACTTATAACTATAACTACGGTAAAATGATATTGGTGGCACAAGAAAGAATACTGGCGTGTTGCCTCTAATGATTGCTATTGAGATTCTCTCTTCCATCTCTACCCCCGGCAATTTTCTCAGCCCTGTAACCAGGCTCAGGACCGCCGTTGGTCCTAGAGCTAGGCTCCGATATCTGCTAACCCATCGGATGCAAATGCAAATTGATTGTTGATTCCCCTCGGACATCATTGTTTATCTTGCAACAGCAAGCCGGAGACTTCCGAGACACTCCGAGATAAATCTTATCGTCAAGCAGATCGTTGACAAAATTAGGCTATCCCTGCATCCTCAAGCCCACAGGGCTACATCGAGTGGACGGGCGTAGGCCCGATGGCATGACTACCTTTCTATGGAGGAATGGAAAGAGTCTCATTTGGGGACGCTATGTTGTCGATACCTTCAGTCCCATGTTATTGACTTATCGGCGAGGTATCAAGATTTTAGATCTATTTTTCTCTACTAGATTCTCTAAATTAACCAGATTGTCATATCATCAAGATCAACAGAATAGCTAGATCTATAACTTTTTAAAAGTTCTAATTTATAATTAGTTGGCCTAATTTAGAAGTAGATCCAGATCAGTGGTTTTTAAGCTGGTTCAATCAATTATGAAAGATTTTCTTACACATGACATGACATATGAAATCTTGCAGGGTTCAGTACCCCAACAAGGTTTAGAACAACTACTACAATTCTAGACTATAAAATAATGATGAAAATGTTATAGATCTAGAGCTAGGTAGAAAAATAAATTTAAGATGCTAAATATTTATGATGTAAGACTATCCAGATCAAGATTCAACAGATTTATAAAATTATATATACTAGTATCATTTTTTTATTTTATCTGTAGTGTCTGCACTACTATCAATAAGATTTATTACTAATTTAAACTTACAGTAAGCCTACTTCAGACTAACAGCCTTCTACATTGTTATTTCAAAAAGAAGAATTGTCATCCTTGCTTTCTTTTGATCCAGATCAGACGGATTGCGTCCAAACACGGGGTTTATCTGATTCCTCTTACGCAAGGGTTCTACACTTTCAAGGATGGGGTTTTGGTAAGTACTTCACAGGTTTTGAGATAAAAGTTGAAGACATAATATTCGATGCATAACCTCAGGCCTGACCCGACTAATAATGACATGACATATGAAATGCTTGTCTTATGTTATATCTATACTCTATATATATATGTGTTCGATTTAATCTTGGCCGTTACTAACCTCTGTAGGTTACAGATGTGACATGTCCTAGAGGCTCCCATGCTCCTGTGTTTCTTTTCCACTTTATATTGAAGTTCTATTAGTGAGCATATTGATGAAAAACTAAAACAACTAACTATGCCTAGCAGGCAAGACGTGTATCATGTGCTGTGTTGTTTTTATTTTTACCAGTGGATTTATCTTATTTCTCCTTCGGATTTTATACCCATTATATTTGTGAATGTGTTGTGTATATCTTAAAATACTTTTTAACGATTTTAATCAAATAAATTTACAATATTTCAAATTTTAAATGGAGATCAATTCAACGTTTTTTAATGGCATTTTATTTGGTGACAATTATTGTTTACTGTTTAATACACTTAATAATTTTCTGGAACGGCTGGAAATGTCACCGCGGTGGCAAGCGTAAACGCCATTTAATCAAAACAATCACCGGTCGAAGACCAGTCATTCACACTCGCACCACCAACCCACCTCGAAATCTAATCACCATCGAAACACAACACGACGAACACATGTACAGGGAAATGAGCTGTCAGATTTTCACTCACAGAAAAACAAAAACAACAACGAAATCAACAACACTCTGACCAGTCAGGCAAAAAGGATAACAAAACAAAAAATAGAACCTCAAAAGATCTCACTATAATAAATTTGAACTGTGGTAGTCTTATTAGCCAAGACAAACAATTGAAACTGGAACAAATGATAGAAACACACTCACCAGATATTATACTATACAGAAACTCACCTATAACGATATAGATAGTAAAGCAATATATCAAATACTTCGGAAAGACAGGACGCGCGGCGAAGGAAGATTTATAAAACAATTTAGTCTGCATTTGAAATAACATGGACTAAAATTTCTATGGCACAGGAGATCTGTTTTTATAGAAAACCATCTAATGGAGTTGACGTGATGGAACAACCTACAAGAATCTTTAAGGAAGCTCCATATAAGAAACGCACACCCCAAACATTCTTTTTATTAATCTTAATTAAGCACACAAGTTAGACCAAATCCTCAATATAGCAGGCACATAAATGAAAAAATGATTAAATGTCACTAATTCAACCTGACTAAGTAACATAACCAACAAGAGGTGAAAACATACTTGATATCATCTTGACAACAAACTTCTGGAAACAAGTGTTGTCCCTGGTTGTTATTTCAAAATGAAAACGAAAATAAAGAAAATTCCGTCAATTTTCCTGTACCCCAAAGGCGACATCAATGCTATTAAAGAAGACCTACGAGATAACTTAAACATTCGAAAGAAATGCAGAGACAAAACTGTAAATGAAAATTGGACAATATTCAAAGAACTTGTATTCCATGAACATACATATACCCAAGAAAAACAATTAGCGGAGCACACTTCATAACTAAAAAGATCAAACTGTTGATAAGACAAAAGCAGAGGAGATATAATGCTGCAAAATACCACAACAAATCAAAGAACTGGCAAAAATATCGAAAAATCAGAACAATAATTCATCAGGAATTACGGAAAACAACACCTCAAATACATAAACCAACTACTTGAAATTGACGATGAGAATCCAGACCCTGAAAACGCTCGCATAACCAAAAGATTCTTCTTGGTCTTACATCAAATCAAAGCGTAAAAACATATCAGGAATAAGCGTCCTTTCAACGACCAGACGGCACAGAAACAACAGACTCAAAGAACAAGCAAAATTCTTAACGATCAATACCAAAGTGTGTTCACCGAGTATCCAACTTACCAATCATTGCGTGGCTAAATTTCTGGAAATCAAACAAATTAGTATCACTGTACCAGGGCTGCAAACAACTTAACAACTAGACTCGCATAAGGCAACAGGACCAGATGACATCCCCTCTAAAATCCTCAAAGAAACAGCAACAGATCACCCATATCTTTGCACAATATTCCAACAGTCAATCAATACCGGATTCGTGCCAGAAGATTGGAAAACAGCAAACATCACAGCTGTTTATAAAAAAGGAAGACGTGACATTGCTTCGAACTACCGCCAGTATCCCTAACTTTAATTTCTTGCAAAGTAATGGGAGCATATCATAGCACACTACGATAATGAACCACTCAAAGAAAACAACGTACTGGTAGACTACCAATATGGATTCCGTATACCATTCCTAAAACACAAATTTATATCAACACTAGAGTCGATAGCTAAAGCAATAGAGGACAAAACAGGCTGACCTACTAATCCTTGATTTTAGTAAGGCTTTTGACACTGTACCCTACCAACGTCTCAAAAAACTATACAGAGAATTATGGAATAAGAAACACCAACGTTATATCCGATAATGAAACAAACAACTAACAGCCCTGAAGTGGTTTGAAAGTTGGCCTCATGGTAGGACACAAAGAGCAATCCTAGAAGGAAAAATCAAGCGAACCTTGTCATGTCCTATCTGAGTCCCCTGTAGCACAGTCCTTGGACCTCTTGTTTTTTAATATTCATAAATGATCTTGGGAAAAATATGTCCCCTGATACAAATCTTAAACTGTTTGCGGACGACAGCCTGTTGTTCTCGAGAAATAACAAAACAAAGCCAGTGCAGAAAACCTTCAAAGAGATCTGTCAACCCTTGAAAATGGACTGAAGAGTGGCATATGAAATTCCATCCATCAAAGTGCTATGTGATGAACGTTACACCAAAACGAAAGCCAGTCATATGATTATACCCTCATGAACGAGCATCTGGAACACGTTCAAAGCATACCATATCTGGGAGTCCGTCTCAACAACAAACCCAATGGGATGATCATATAGTTGAAATCACATCAAAGCAAATAGATGCCTTGGCTTATCCACCGAAACCTGCGTCAATGCCCCATGCAAATTAAATCTCAGGCATACAGCACTTGTTAGGCCGATGCTAGAATACGCGTAGTGGCTGCATGGGATCCACACCACCAATACCAGATTGACCAAATTGAAAAGGTACAGAGACGGGCAGCGAGTTGTAAAATGCTGGTCAAGAGAACAAGGATAAGACCCAAGCATTACAGGAACTTAACTGGTCTTCTCTGGAAATCCTACTAAAACACTCTCGCCTCATACATATTTACAAAGCAATAAACACAGACACATCAACCGGAAATCCCACTTATTTTTCTCTCAACGCAACAATGGAATATACTAGCCAACAAGAAATCATCACCAGCAAAATTCATCAAACATCGACCAACATTTACAAACACAGCTTTTTCCCCTCAAACCATCTGCGAGTGGAATCTTAAATGTCATCAACAGCTTATCTGTTGACCAATTCAAACGTGTGCCGGAAATGTTTGTCAGAAGTGTAACAATACATTCTCAAATGCCTTTGCGAATTATCAATTCTGGATTCTGATTCTGCATTATAATAATTTATAAATTTCAAACATCGTAGCAATCTTCTTTGCAGTTTCAAATCAAATCCTTTTGTGTGAAATTTGGAAAAAAAAACCCAATTGCAATTTTGTTATTCTGCTTCTGAAGAACCTTACCAGTGTGGAGCTCAAGGTGGATGGAGAAAACGATCCTTGCAGCAAAGTGAAGACATCAATTTCAAGTTTACGGGCTTCCTCTGTCACTGGAATGGTACGTTTATTTTTATATCTACCATAAACAATTGATGTAGAATTGGATCATGCAACATCGAATCAGATTTTATATGGCAACCAAATATTTGCATATAGTTGCTCAAAGTTAGTGTAGAGTTGTATGAGCCTATTCAGTTTCATTGATTTGAAAGGTTGGACATATATCGACGGTGAGAGTCACAAACCGTTGAAGTCCAAAATTAGCAACACCTTTTTTCCACTTTTTCAACATTAGAAGCCCCTATGCTTTGTCTAGTTAGGGTTCCGGGACACAAGAATCAATAGAAACCTGTATAATAACTATATATATGAGCAAACCGTGTACATCCCTATTGGGTTTAGCTTTTACACTTGCAACCGTGCATGTCAGTGAAAAATAAACTTAAATGCGCAGCATCTTTTTCTTTTGATTTTCTGAAAACATCCAAAATTGGACTTATTACGGTCTGCAACTTTCACTCTAATTGATTTCATTTATAAACTGAACTCTATGAACAAAGGAAAGGCTATGATTTTTATAAATAGCTATTTTTACCAACTGAAAACGAATTGATAAAAACACATTTGATTTAAAGTTCAAAGACTAAATGCAGAAAGGAGGCGTCAATATTTATCAGATTCAATGTAAAAAGTTGGTTGCTTTTGTTTGCTAGCTTGCTTTTTCGTTATTTGCTAGTTTGTTAATTTTATTAGGTTAATACTACCTGAAAATCTGTTCATTTAGGTGTATAGACAGAAACATGTGTATAATGTTATATAATGTTATATAATGTTATATTAGGTAAAATTGTTCTTTAGTGCTAAGCAGTCTTTCATACATTTTAAACCAATTATTATAAGGGTTTTATAAATGTAATAGAACAGTTCTTAAATCCTACCCTTCAACAAACTAAATTGCATATATATGTATGTATTGCTGGATTTGTGTCTCTTAAAAACTGTGAACATATTTTATGTGTTATATTTATGTCATGTATGTGTGTGTGTGTACATAGATATATACATTATATTATAATTTTGTTAATTAATTAATGAATTTTAATTGTTAATGGCTGTCAAGCTAAGACAACAAATTTCCATCGATGAATATAGTTGATTTGATTTGATTAGAAATATAAATAATAAATATTTTAAAAAGATGAATGACCATTTTATTAAAATTCCTCCTTGTTACTTTGCCGACAGGTTGTCAGCCAGGGACAGCCATCCGGCCCAGATGGCGGTCAGGTTGAATTGCTCACATCAAGCCAGGACGTCGTGTTGAAATCGGTCACCACAAAGAATGGTGGGAGGTAGAGCAACAATAATACAGCAAAGTTATCTTTATTTATGGAGGCTACCAGTAGAGCATCTGACTACCTTGCAAGAGCAGTCCGGGCAAATTTTTCTGGCCCTCCTGTCGACCCAGCAGCGAAATAAGGGTAGTTAGGTCTTTTTCAGATTGAAAGTAAAGGCGCTGTGGAAAGCAATGGCAAATGATCCCATTATGCCATATACCTAGAAAAGCAAGGCATCCTACTCCTGATCTTCTGATTCTCCTACGCCAATTCTGAGTATGGAGCTTAGTTTGCTTTATCGTCATTTATGATGTCATTAGAAAGTGTAATGGGTACAGCGGGGCAGAGGGAAGGAAGGAACTTTCCTATCTCTCTTTCACATGCTTTTTCATCTTGCTGTTTTCTCTAAGATCACCACATGTAGTGGATGGCTGCACTACTGTTTGTCTTGAGCCGTTATGGCAGCACCCTGATGATATACCGCATTTACTCCATTAGTGGCACATGGTACATCTTGCTATAGATGCACACCCTTAGCCTTTGTCAAAACTCCATTAGTGGTACATCTTGCTATAGATGCACACCCTTGGCCTTTGTCAAAACTCCATTAGTGGCACATGGTACATCTTGCTATAGATGTCAAAACTCCATTACACCCTTAGCCTTTGTCAAAACTCCATTAGATTCAAAACATTAGTGGTACATCTTGCTATAGATGCACACCCTTAGCCTTTGTCAAAACTCCATCTTGCTATTAGCCTTTTGTCAAAACTCCATGGTACATCTTGCTATAGATGCACACCCTTTAGCCTTTGTCAAAACTCCATTAGTGGCACATGGTACATCTTGCTATAGATGCACACCCTTAGCCTTTGTCAAAACTCCATTAGTGGTACATCTTGCTATAGATGCACACCCTTAGCCTTTGTCAAAACTCCATTAGTGGCACATGGCACATCTTGCTATAGATGCACACCCTTAGCCTTTGTCAAAACTCCATTAGTGGCACATGGTACATCTTGCTATAGATGCACACCCTTAGCCTTTGTCAAAACTCCATTAGTGGCACATGGCACATCTTGCTATAGATGCACATCCTTAGCCTTTGTCAAAACTCCATTAGTGGTGGCACATCTTGCTATACATGCACATCCTTAGCCTTTGTCAAAACTCCATTAGTGGCACATGGTACATCTTGCTATACATGCACACCCTTAGCCTTTGTCAAAACTCCATTAGTGGAACATCTTGCTATAGATGCACACCCTTAGCCTTGTCAAAACTCCATTAGTGGCACATGGTACATCTTGCTATAGATGCACACCCTTAGCCTTTTGTAAAAAACTCCATTAGTGGTACATCTTGCTATAGATGCACACCCTTAGCCTTTGTCAAAACTCCATTAGTGGCACATCTTGCTATAGATGCACACCCTTAGCCTTTGTCAAAACTCCATTAGTGGTGGTACATCTTGCTATAGATGCACACCCTTAGCCTTTGTCAAAACTCCATTAGTACATGGTACATCTTGCTATAGATGCACATCCTTAGCCTTTGTCAAAACTCCATTAGTAGGTCAAAACTCCACATGGTACATCTTGCTATAGATGCACATCCTTAGCCTTTGTCAAAACTCCATTAGTGGGTACATGGTACATCTTGCTATAGATGCATCTTGCTATAGCCTTTGTCAAAACTCCCACATGGTACATCTTGCTATAGATGCACATCCTTAGCCTTTGTCAAAACTCCATTAGTGGTACATCTTGCTATAGATGCACATCCTTAGCCTTTGTCAAAATCTTGTACATCTATAGATGCACATCCTTAGCCTTTGTCAAAACTCCATTAGTGGTACATCTTGCTATAGATGCACATCCTTAGCCTTTGTCAAAACTCCATTAGTGGCACATAGTGGTACATCTTGCTATAGATGCACATCCTTAGCCTTTGTCAAAACTCCATTAGTGGCACATGGTACATCTTGCTATAGATGCACACCCTTAGCCTTTGTCAAAACTCCATTAGTGGCACATGGTACATCTTGCTATAGATGCACACCCTTAGCCTTTGTCAAAACTCCATTAGTGGCACATGGTACATCTTGCTATAGATGCACATCCTTAGCCTTTGTCAAAACTCCATTAGTGGCATAGATGCTATAGATGCACATCCTTAGCCTTTGTCAAAACTCCATTAGTGGCACATGGTACATCTTGCTATAGATGCTATAGATGCAGCCTTTGTCAAAACCCTTAGCCTTTGTCAAAACTCCATTAGTGGCACATGGTACATCTTGCTATAGATGCACACCCTTAGCCTTTGTCAAAACTCCATTAGTCAAAACTCCATTAGTGGTACATCTTGCTATAGATGCACACCCTTAGCCTTTGTCAAAACTCCATTAGTGGTACATCTTGCTATAGATGCACACCCTTAGCCTTTGTCAAAAAACTCCATTAGTGGTACATGGTACATCTTGCTATAGATGCACACCCTTAGCCTTTGTCAAAACTCCATTAATGGTACATGGTACATCTTGCTATAGATGCACACCCTTAGCCTTTGTCAAAACTCCATTAGTGGTACATGGTACATCTTGCTATAGATGCACACCCTTAGCCTTTGTCAAAACTCCATTTGGTACATGGTACATCTTGCTATAGATGCACATCTTGCTATAGATGCACACCCTTAGCCTTTGTCAAAACTCCATTAGTGGTACATGGTACATCTTGCTATAGATGCACACCCTTAGCCTTTGTCAAAACTCCATTAGTGGCAAAACATGGTACATCTTGCTATAGATGCACATCCTTAGCCTTTGTCAAAACTCCATTAGTGGTACATCTTGCTATAGATGCACATCCTTAGCCTTTGTCAAAACTCCATTAGTGGCACATGGTACAACTCCATTAGCCTTTGTCTAAAACTCCATGTAATATGGTACATCTTGCTATAGATGCACACCCTTAGCCTTTGTCAAAACTCCATTAGTGGTACATGGTACATCTTACTATAGATGCACATCCTTAGCCTTTGTCAAAACTCCATTAGTGGCACATGGTACATCTTGCTATAGATGCACATCCTTAGCCTTTGTCAAAACTCCATTAGTGGCACATGGTACATCTTGCTATAGATGCACACCCCTTAGCCTTTGTCAAAACTCCATTGGCACATGGTACATCTTGCTATAGATGCACATCCTTAGCCTTTGTCAAAACTCCATTAGTGCACATGGTACATCTTGCTATAGATGCACACCCTTAGCCTTTGTCAAAACTCCATTAGTGGCACATGGTACATCTTACTAGATGCACACCCTTAGCCTTTGTCAAAACTCCATTAGTGGCACATGGTACATCTTGCTATAGATGCACATCCTTAGCCTTTTGTCAAAACTCCATTAAGTGGCACATGGTACATCTTGCTATAGATGCACACCCTTAGCCTTTGTCAAAACTCCATTAGTGGCACATGGTACATTTTGCTATAGATGCACATCCTTAGCTTTGTCAAAACTCCATTAGTGGATATGGTACATCTTGCTATAGATGCACATGTCATGTGTTTTGTTTTAGTGGCACATGGTTTAGATGCACACCCTTAGCCTTTGTCAAAACTCCATTAGTGGCACATTTGTCAAACACCATCTTTAGATGCACACCCTTAGCCTTTAGATAGATGCACACCCTTAGCCTCAAAAAGTCAAACTGGTACATCTTGCTTTAGATGCACACCTGCCCTTTTTTTTAGTGGCACATGGTAGATCTTGTTTTTAGGATTAGTGGATCTTGAGTGACACCCTTAGCCTTTTGTCAAACTCCATTAGTTGTCTTGCCTTAGATGCACACCCTTAGCCTTTGCATCTAGCCTTTATAGTGGCACATGCATCTGCAGATTCACACCCTTAGCCTTTGTCAAAACTCCATTAGTGGCACAGGACAAATGCACAGCCTTTGTCTTTCGTCATGGTACCTCTGCTATAGATGCACACCCTTAGCCTTTTCAAAACTTCTTCTTCATCTTGCTATAGATGCACATCCTTAGCCTTTGTCAAAACTCCATTTGGTAACATGGTACATCTTTATAGATGCACATTCTTCTTTTTCTTCTTCTTCTTCTTCATCTTCATAATGATAAACTCAAACTCCATTAGTGGCACATGGTACATCTAGCCTTTGTCAAAAACGCATTAGTGGTACTTTGAACATGCAAATTCGGTTTATTATTAGTGGTTTTTGCTATTCAAAGTCCTGGCTCCACTCCATTAGTGGCAGATGGTACATCTTGCTATAGATTACACCCTTAGCCTTTGTCAAACTCCATTAGTGGTACATGGGCATCCATTAGCTTTGTCAAAATCCAGCTGGTACATGGGACATCTTGCTATAGATGCACACCCTTAGCCTTTGTCAAAACTCCATTAGTGGTACATCTTGAGTTGATGTAATAGGGATGCAAACTCCATTAGTTACATGGCCATTTGCTATAGATGCACAGTCGATTTCTGTCCTCCATTAGTGGTCATCTTTAAATGCTCCAGCCTTTTTTTTTACTGGTACATAGGCTATAGATGCACATCCTTCTTTTTGTCAAAACTCCATTAGTGGAATATAATTTTACCAGATGCCTTAGCCTTTGTCAAAACTCCATTAGTGGCCATACATCTTGCTATAGATGCATCCATTAGCGTTTTGACTGATTAAAGCACTGGTCATCTTACTATAGATGCACATCCTTCCACTTACATGGTACATCTTGCTATAGATGCACATCCTTAGCCTTTTGTCAAAACTCCATTAGTGGAAAGTGCACATGGCACATACATCATTTGCTATAGATGCAGCCTTTGTCAAAACTTTTTTTGGCACATGGTACATCTTTTAGATTCAATCCTGTCAAAACTCATTTTTTAGTTTAACTATGGCTTTGTCAAAACTCCTGCTGGTTCATCTTAGCCTTTGTCAAAACTATTAGTGGAAGATTGTACATCTTGCTATAGATGCACACCCTTAGCCTTTTGTCAAAACTCCATTAGTGAATGGTTTTGATATAGATGCGATGATTTTTGTCAAAACTCCATTTGGCACAGTTTGCTATAGATGCACAGCCTTAGCCTTTGTCAAAATCTAGCTATAGATGCACATTAGTGCAAAAACTATTTTCTTGCTATAGATGCACATCCTTATTTCAAAACTCATTAGTGGCACATGGTACATCTTGCTATAGATGCACACCCTTTGCCTTTGTCAAAACTCCATTAGTGGTACATCTTGCTATAGATAAATATTTTAAAATATTACTGGTACAGTTTGTCTTAGGGCCAACTCCATTTCAGGAGAAAGGATAGTACATCTTAAAACTCCATTAGTTCATAGATGCACACCCTTAAATTTCAAAACTCCATTAGTGGTACATTTTAACTACATGGTCAAACATCTTGCTATAGATGCACAGCCTTTGTCAAACGCCATTACTGGTACATCTTGCTATAGATGCAATCTTAGCCTTTGTCAAAACTCCATTAGTGGCACATGGTACATCTATCAGGATGGGAATCGGGTCAAAACTCCATTACTGGTACATCTTGCTTGTCAAAACTCCATTAGTGGCACAGACATCTTATGCATGCACACCCTTAGCCTTTGTCAAAACTCCATTACTGGCAGCTGTAGATGTAGCCTTTGTCAAAACTCTATAGATGCACACCCTTAGCTCTTGTCAAAACTTTTATTGGAAAGGTTGGCAGCTTAGCCTTTGTTTCCATTTCAGTCTGTTGTTCCTTAGCCTTTGTCAAACTCCATTAGTTGGCACTTTGCCATATAGCCTTTGTCAAAACTCCATTAGTGGTACATCTTGCTATAGATGCACATCCTTAGCCTTTGTCAAAACTTTATTGGAAAAGGTTGGCAAAACTCCATTAGTGGTACATCTTGCTATAGATGGGATAAGGCATTTGTCAAACCTCCATTAGCCACAGAAAGGATGTGACATCAAAACTCCATTAGTGGAGCATGTTACATCTTGCTATAGATGCACACCCTTAGCCTTTGTCAAAACTCCACAACACATGGTAATCTTGCTATAGATGCACATCCATAGACTTTGTCAAAACTCCATTAGTGGCAATGGTACATCTTGCTATAGATGCACACTTGACTAAATCCATTAGTTTGCATGTTGGTAGGTTCGCTTCTACTTCTTTTTCTCCATGGTACATTTTACTAAAAGCCTTTGTCAAAACTCCATTAGTGGTACATCTTGCTATAGATGCCACACCTTAGCCTTTGGTTCATCATGGTACATTATAGATGCACACCCTTAGCCTTTGTCAAACTCCATTAGTGGTACATCTTGCTAGATGCACACCCTGGCCTTTTTGTCTACATTTTTCAAAACTCCATTAGTGGCACATGGTACATCTTGCTATAGATCTTGTCAAAACTCCATTTGGTACAACATCTTGCTATAGATGCACACCCTTAGCCTTTTGTCAAAAACTGGTTGGTTCATCTTGCTTAGATGCACACCCTTAGCCTTTGTCAAAACAAAACTCCATTGTTGGTAGATTCTAGCCTTTGTCAAAACTCCATTTCATTAGTGGCACATGGTACATCTTGCTATAGATGCATCCTTTTTCTTTTCAGCCTTTGTCAAAACTCCATTAGTGTGGCACAACTCTTAGTAGGCACATCCTTAGCCTTTGTCAAACTCCATTACTGGCACATCTTGCTATAGATGCACATTTATTTGTTCTTTCTTGCACACCTCCTTAGCCTTGTCAAAACTCCATTAGTGGTACATCTTTAGTACATCTTGCTATAGATGCACATCCTTAGTCTTTGTCAAAACTCCATTATGGCACTGGTACATCTTGCTATAGATGCACATCCTTAGCCTTTGTCAAAACTCCATTAGTGGGCACATGGTACATCTTTATCCTTAGCCTTTGGTAGTTCTACATAGATGCACACCCTTAGCCTTTGTCAAAACTCCATTAGTGGCACATGGTACATCTTGCTATAGATAATAATCTTAGCCTTTGTCAAAACTCCATTACTGGTACATCTTTCTTTCTAGATGCACACCCTTAGCCTTTGTCAAAACTCCATTACATGTTGGTAGATGCACACCTAGCCTTTGTTTTCTTTGGCACATTTTACATCTTGCTATAGATGTCCTTAGCCTTTGTCAAAACTCCATTAGTGGCACTTTACATCTTGGTAGGTTCAACCCTTTTTCTTTGTCAAAACTGTTGGCACATGGTACATCTTTTAGATGCACTTTCTTAGCCTTTTCAAAAGGTTCTACTAACATCCTTAGCCTTCTTCAAAACTCCATTAGTGGCACATGGTTCATCTTTATAGATCTTTCTTTCAAAACTCCATTAGTGGTTCATTTAGATTTCTTTCAAAACTCCATTACTTTACATCTTGCTATAGATGTTCTAGCCTTTGTCAAACTCCATTTCTTTTACATCTTGGTAGATGCTACTTTTTCTTCCATTATCTTGCTATAGATGCAGGTTCTACATCTTGCTATCTTGCTATAGATGCAGGTTCTAGCCTTTTTCAAAATTGTTGCTATAGATGCACACCCTATCATTACTTACATGTTGGTAGATGCACACCCTTAGTTTTTTCAAAACTCCATTAGTAGGCAAGGATCTTTTAAGTGCAATCCTTATATAATCTTGATAATGTTCTAGCCTTTTTTTTCTTTTACTGTTGGTAGGTTTTAGCCTTTGTCAAACTTCCATTACTGTACTTTTGATTTTTCTTAGCCTTTGTGTTGTTACTTTTACTGTTGTAGTTAATAGATGCTATTTTAGCTTCTTTTTACATCTTGCAGATGCAGGTTTAGCCTTTGTCAAACTTTATTTAATCTTGCTATAGATGCACACCCTTAGCCTTTGTCAAAACTCCATTAGTGGTTCTTGCTATAGATGCACAGCCTCTTTGTCAAAACTCCATTACTTACATCTTGCCATAGGTTCTACTCTTGGTCATCTTTTGCACTTTCTTTGTTTTACTGTGGAAATGGTCAAAACTCCATTGATGGTTGAAACTAAAACCTTTTCAAAACTGTAGTGGCACATGGTTTCTTTAGCCTTTTACTCCATTTGGCACAGGTTCATCTTTTAGATGCACATCCTTAGCCTTTTGTCAAAACTCCATTAGTGGCACAGGTTCTACTTCTTTCTTTTCTCTCTAGATTTTTTTCAAAAAGACAAATGACAAGGGTGACCCTTTTTCTTTGTCAAAACTCTTAGTTACATGTTGCTTAGATTCTTTTTCTTTTCATTAGTTACATCTTCTTCTTTTCTTCTTCTTTTTTTTTTCTTCTTCTTTTCTTCTTCATTTCATCTTCTTTTACATTAGTGGTAGGTTCTACATCTTTTAGATCTTTCTTTTACTGTTAGTGCCTACATCTTTTTAGATGCACACCCTTAGCCTTTTCAAAACTCCATTAATTAGGTTTCTTTTAGATTTTTCTTTGTTAATTAGAGGCTTTCTTTTCATTTTCTTTCTACTTTGATAGATTAATTTTTAGGTTTTCTTACTTTAGATGCACACCTTGTTCCATTAGTGGCACATGGTACTCTTGCTATAGATGCACAATCAATATTTTTGCTATAGATGGACCTTTTCAAAACTCCATTAGTGGATGTACATTACAGATGCACATCCTTAGCCTTTGTCAAAACTCCATTATTACATCTTGCTTAGATGCACACCCTTAGCCTTTGGATTAAAATGTTCAGCCATTTCTTTTCGATTTTTGTCTGTTTGTTACATCTTTAGATCTCACATTTTATTTTTTTTGGTACATCTTGCTATAGGCAATCCTTAGCCTTTTAATTTCATGGTACATGTTAATAGATGTTCTACATCTTTTCCTTACTTTTCTTTTGAACATCTGCTGTCAGCGTTAAGCCTTTGACCATTCATGGTTTTGCTTTCTGTCAGCATTACTGGTACATCTTGCTATAGATGTATTATTTCGTTTGACTCTTGCTATAGATGTTAGCCTTTCTTTTACTCCATTAGTAAATCTTTTCTCCCTTAGCCTTTGTCAAAACTCCATATGGTAGGAAAGTTTTGTTCTTGCTATAGATGAACATTCTTAGCCTTTTACTGTTGGCACATGGTTTTACTTGCACACCCTTTTTTTTGGGCACATGGTACATCTTGCTATAGATGCACACCCTTCAATCCTCCATTAAATCAGATGATCCTTTCTTTTCAAAACTCCATTAGTGGCACATGGTTCATCTGCTGGTTCATCATTAGTTACCTTTAGATGCACACCCCTTAGCCTTTGTCAAAACTCCATTACTGGTACATCTTGCTATAGATTGACTTTTTCTTTCATTTGGCACTTTTACTGTTGATGTAGGTTCTAGCCTTTGTCAAAACTCCATTAGTGGTTGATTTAGCCTTTGTTTTAGTTTCTTGGTAGATTTACTGGAAGATGCACACCCTTAGCCTTGTCAAAACTTCTTACTGGTACTGTTGATAGATGTTCTACTTTTTCCTTAGTTTATTAGATGCACATCCTTAGTCTTTGTTACTGGTACATCTTGATTTCTTACTTTTCTAGATGCACAATTCCTTTTATTTTTGATGCGCCACCCCTAGCCTTTGTCTTTCTATCTCTATAGATGCACATCCTTAGCCTTATAAATATTTTAAAATAAGCATCTCTAGATGCACACCCTTAGCCTTTGTCAAAAATTAGTTACAGGAAAAGGAGCCTTTGAAATAATTCTGGCTTTGCTATTTCTTTGTCTTTCTGTTACATATTCTTAAATTTACTTTTTCTTTACTGGTACATGTTGCTATAGATTCACACTTTTTCTTTGTCAAATTTACTGGTACATCTTGGTAAGTGCACATCCTTAGCCTTTGTCAAACCCTTTGCACATTGACATCTTGGTGTCAATCTCCATTAGTGGATAGATGTTGGGTTCTATTAGTCATGGACATCTTGCTATAGATTTCTTTAATGTTGGTTGACTCCATACTTTGTTCAAGAAAGTTACGTTAAAGGATATGCCTTCATGTGTTTTGTTTTGTGTTGAAACGGCTGGCACTATTGTGTTAATCAATTTTAACACAGAACACTTTGGCCCTGGCATGGGATTTGAGCCCAGTTTGGCACGATTTTCAAAGTCAAACCACTGCCACCAATGCCACTCTTTTAAATGTATTTGTTTTTTTTAGGAAAATGGTTGGAACAGCTGTTGTTTCCTTCAGTCTTTTGTTTTCATTTTTCCAGCACTTGAGAGTACTGTTGAAAGCAAGGTTTTTGAAGAAAGACAAATGACATTTCTTTCGTCGTCCTCTTTCTTTCTTTTATTGGAAAAGGTTCTAGCTTTTTCTTTCTTTTGTTGGATAGGTTTTACTTCTTCTTTCTTTCAGAAAGGATTATTACTGTTGTTCGGTTTATTAAGGGTTCTATTTATTTTGACTTTCAACACTAATAGATTCTTTCCGCAGCCTTATCTGTTGTTGGACCATTAACAGTCGGATTCACTTTGCTTAAATTTGAGTTGACTAAAATGTTCAGCCATTTGTTGCCTCAGTCTGCTGTACTGTTTGTTACAGGTTCTCACTATTTCTTTTCTTTCTTTTCTTTTAGCCCTGAACAATGGTTTCGGCAGCCATTCACGTTTTTGAACTTTCTTTCTTTT
This sequence comes from Doris montereyensis, assembly GCA_037039925.1. Taxonomy (NCBI): domain Eukaryota; kingdom Metazoa; phylum Mollusca; class Gastropoda; order Nudibranchia; family Dorididae; genus Doris; species Doris montereyensis. The sequence goes on along the minus strand of JAXRKP010001285.1, from coordinate 55,539 downwards.
ACTGTTGGTAAGTTCATTTTATAATTTTCTTATTCATATGCCCCATGAAAGTGAAAGTAGAACGAAACAACTGAAAAATCTTGTCTTTTACTGTTGGTAGGTTGTGCTTTTCTGTTTTTTTCAATCCTGTAAATCAGATGATTTTAGGTTCTACTTTTTCTTTTCTTTTACTGTTGGTAGCACAACAAACCTTTTTTGTTCTTTGATGAAGGTTGGTAGGTTTTAGTTTTTCTTTCTTTGACGATTTGACTGTTGTGATCCCAGGTTTACTTTTTTTCCTTTCTTTTACTGTTGATTTGAGGTTCTACTTTTTCTTTCTTTTATGTTGGTAGGTTTCTTTTTCTTTTAATGTTGGTAGGTTCTACTTTTTCTTTTCTTTTACTGTTTAGGTTCTACTTTTTCTTTCTTTTTGTTGGTAGGTTCTACTTTTCTTTCAGATGAAAAGTGATTACTGTTGGTAGGTTCTACTTTTTCTTTCTTTTGGGGAATGTTGGAAACCATAGGTTCTACTTTTTCTTTCTTTTACTGTTGGTAGGTTCCAGCTTTTTCTTTCTTTTAATGTTGGTAGGTTCCACTTTTTCTTTCTTTACTGTTGGTAGGTTTCTACTTTTTCTTTCTTTTACTGTTGGTAGTTCTACTTCTGGGGATTTCTTTCTTTCTTTTACCTGTTGGTAGGTTCTACTTTTTCTTTCTTTGGGGATAAGGCATTTGCCACAGAAAGGATGTTTAGACTTTTCTTTCTTTTACTGTAATCCGCACCTTATCCATGACGTTGTACTCTTTGTTCTAGGTTCTTTTTCTTTCTTTCTTTTACTGTTGGTTTCTTCTTTTTCTTTCTTTCTTTACTGTTGGTAGGTTTACTTTTCTTTCTTTTACTGTTGGTAGGTTCTACTTCTTTTTCTTTCTTTCTTTTACTGTTGGTAGGTTCTACTTTTTCTTTCTTTCTTTTACTGTTGGTAGGTTCTACTTTTTCTTTCTTTCTTTTACTGTTGGTAGGTTCTACTTTTTCTTTCTTTCTTTTACTGTTGGTAGGTTCTACTTTTTCTTTCTTTCTTTTACTGTTGGTAGGTTCTACTTCTTTCTTTTTTTACTGTTTGGTTCTACTTTTTCTTTCTTTACTGTTGGTAGGTTCTACTTTTTCTTTCTTTTACTGTTGGTAGGTTCTACTTTTTCTTTCTTTTACTGTTGGTAGGTTCTACTTTTTCTTTCTTTTACTGTTGGTTAGGTTCTACTTTTTTTCTTTCTTTTATTGTTGGTAGGTTCTACTTTTTCTTTCTTTTACTAGGTTCTACTTTTCTTTTTTACTGTTGGTAGGTTCTACTTTTTTCTTTCTTTTACTGTTGGTAGGTTCTACTTTTTCTTTCTTTTTTTACTGTTGGTAGGTTCTACTTTTCTTTCTTTCTTTACTGTTGGTAGGTTCTACTTTTTTTCTTTTTTTTTTTTTCTTTCTTTTACTGTTGGTAGGTTTACTTTTTTTTCTTTCTTTTACTGTTGGTAGGTTCTACTTTTTCTTACTTTTACTGTTGGTTGGTTCTACTTTTTCTTTCTTTTTACTGTTGGTTGTTTCTACTTTTTCTTTCTTTTACTGTTGGTAGGTTCTACTTTTTTTTTACTGTTTTTCTACTTTTTTTCTTTCTTTTACTGTTGGTTGGTTCTACTTTTTCTTTCTTTTTACTGTTGTAGGTTCTACTTTTCTTTCTTTTACTGTTGGTAGGTTCTACTTTTTCTTTCTTTTACTGTTGGTAGGTTCTCTTTTTCTTTCTTTTACTGTTGGTAGGTTCTACTTTTTGTTTCTTTTACTGTTGGTAGGTTCTACTTTTTCTTTCTTTTACTGTTGGTAGGTTTTACTTTTTCTTTCTTTTACTGTTGGTAGGTTCTACTTTTTTTACTTTTTTTTTAGGTTTCTTTCTTTTTTTACTGTTGGTAGGTTCTACTTTTTCTTTCTTTTACTGTTTAGGTTCTACTTTTTCTTTCTTTTACTGTTGGTAGGTTCTACTTTTTCTTTTTCTTTTACTGTTGGTAGGTTCTACTTTTACTGTTGGTTTTTCTTTCTTTCTTTTACTGTTGGTAGGTTCTACTTTTTTTTCTTCTTTTACTGTTGGTAGGTTCTACTTTTTCTTTCTTTCTTTTACTGTTGGTAGGTTCTACTTTTTTTTCTTTCTTTTACTGTTGGTAGGTTCTACTTTTTTTTCTTTCTTTTACTGTTGGTAGGTTCTACTTTTTTTTTTCTTTCTTTTTACTGTTGGTAGGTTCTACTTTTTCTTTCTTTTTACTGTTGGTAGGTTCTACTTTTTTCTTTCTTTCTTTTACTGTTGGTAGGTTCTACTTTTTCTTTCTTTTTTTACTGTTGGTAGGTTCTACTTTTTCTTTCTTTTACTGTTGGTAGGTTCTACTTTTTCTTTCTTTCTTTTACTGTTGGTAGGTTCTACTTTTTCTTTCTTTCTTTTACTGTTGGTAGGTTCTACTTTTTCTTTCTTTTACTGTTGGTAGGTTCTACTTTTCTTTCTTTCTTTTACTGTTGGTAGGTTCTACTTGTTTTTTCTTTCTTTTACTGTTGGTAGGTTCTACTTTTTCTTTCTTTCTTTTACTGTTGGTAGGTTCTACTTTTTTTTCTTTCTTTTACTGTTGGTAGGTTCTACTTTTTCTTTCTTTTACTGTTGGTAGGTTCTACTTTTTTTTCTTTCTTTTACTGTTGGTAGGTTCTACTTTTTCTTTCTTTTACTGTTGGTAGGTTCTACTTTTTCTTTCTTTTACTGTTGGTAGGTTCTACTTTTTCTTTTCTTTCTTTTACTGTTGGTAGGTTCTACTTTTTTTTCTTTCTTTTACTGTTGGTAGGTTCTAGTTTTTCTTTCTTTTACTGTTGGTAGGTTCTACTTTTTCTTTTCTTTTACTGTTGGTAGGTTCTACTTTTTTTTCTTTCTTTTACTGTTGGTAGGTTCTACTTTTGTTTCTTTTACTGTTGGTAGGTTCTACTTTTTCTTTCTTTTAATGTTGGTAGGTTCTACTTTTTCTTTCTTTTACTGTTGGTAGGTTCTTTTTCTTTCTTTTAATGTTGGTAGGTTCTACTTTTTCTTTCTTTTAATGTTGGTAGGTAGGTTCTACTTTTTCTTTCTTTTACTGTTGGTAGGTTCTCCTTTTTCTTTCTTTTACTGTTGGTAGGTTCTACTTTTTTCTTTCTTTTACTGTTGGTAGGTTCTATTTTTCTTTTCTTTTACTGTTGGTAGGTTCTACTTTTTCTTTCTTTCTTTTACTGTTGGTAGGTTCTACTTTTTCTTTCTTTCTTTTACTGTTGGTAGGTTCTACTTTTTTTTCTTTCTTTTAATGTTGGTAGGTTCTACTTTTTCTTTCTTTCTTTTACTGTTGGTAGGTTCTACTTTTTCTTTCTTTTTACTGTTGGTAGGTTCTACTTTTTCTTTCTTTCTTTTACTGTTGGTAGGTTCTACTTTTCTTTCTTTCTTTTACTGTTGGTAGGTTCTACTTTTTCTTTCTTTTACTGTTGGTAGGTTCTACTTTTTCTTTCTTTTACTGTTGGTAGGTTCTACTTTTTCTTTCTTTCTTTTACTGTTGGTAGGTTCTACTTTTTCTTTCTTTTACTGTTTGGTTAGGTTCTACTTTTTTTTCTTTTACTGTTGGTAGGTTCTACTTTTTCTTTCTTTTACTGTTGGTAGGTTCTACTTTTCTTTCTTTTACTTTTCTTTCTTTCTTTTACTGTTGGTAGGTTCTACTTTTTCTTTTCTTTTACTGTTGGTAGGTTCCACTTTTTCTTTCTTTCTTTTGCTGTTGGTAGGTTCTACTTTTTCTTTCTTTTACTGTTGGTAGGTTCTACTTTTTCTTTTTCTTTCTTTTACTGTTGATAGGTTCTACTTTTTTTTTCTTTCTTTTTGTGAGCATAGTGAGATAAGGTAATTATTATTTTCCCAATCTTATTTGAATTTCAATGTCAATTTCAGGGTCAAGTGACTGGTGATGGGCACCCGATGAAATCTGTCAACTTTGTTCTTTTCTCTCGGTCAGGCGCAAAACTGGTAAGTAGGTTTTGTCATCATTTTAGTTTTTTTTTTTTTAACCTTTTTACGTACAGTTACATCTCATGTTGAAAATGAAAGAAAAAAGAAGATTATATAGTCATGGATGACGCTGTGTTTACTGCTGTTGAAAACTAGATTGACGCAGACTTTTATTCTCATTCCCAAATTGGGGAGGAGACTCATTGTATAGAGAAAGCGCACTTCAGGTCAATCAGCCATTTGGGTAGAGAAATCGTATGAAATTGTTGGTTCTGTACATGTTTGATAGTGCGTTTGAATGATTTGCTATTAAAAAACCCAAAGGAAACTCATAAAGTGGGTTGGTTTGATAACAAAGGCATTGGAACTAGGTTCAGATGATGTACTGGACCATAAAGTTTAGAGATGAGAAAAGTCGTCAGAATATAAAACCTTTTCCAAGCTGTGAAATGCTAAAGTAAAGAAGGTACTCTTTGCTCAGCTTTGACTAATCCACAGTAGTGTCCAGACTTTTCTAAGTATCCACCGTAGTGTTTAGATTTGTCTAAGTATACACCGTAGTGTCAAGATTTGTCTAAGAATACACCGTAGTGTCAAGATTTGTCTAAGAATACACCGTAGTGTCAAGATTTGTCTAAGTATACACCGTAGTGTTCAGATTTTTCTAAGTATAAACCATAGTGTCCAGATTTTTTATTAGTATACACCACTGTGTCCAGATTTTTCTAAGTATACACTGTAGTATCCAGATTTTTCATAAGTATACAGCAAAGTGTCCAGATTTTTCTAAGTATACAGCGTAATGTCCATAATTTTTCTAAGTATGCATCGTAATGTCCATAATTTTTCTAAGTATGCATCGTAATGTCCATAATTTTTCTAAGTATACAGTGTAATGTCCATTAATTTTTCTAAGTATACAGCGTAATGTCCATTTTTTCTAGGTATACAGCGTAATGTCCATTTTTTCTAGGTATACAGCGTAATGTCCATTTTTTTCTAAGTATACAGCGTAATGTCCATTAATTTTTCTAAGTATACAGCGTAATGTCCATTTATTTTCTAGGTATACAGAGTAGTGTCAAGGTTTTATATAAGTATGCACCATAGTGTCCAGATTTTTTCTAAGTATCCACCGTAGTGTCCAGACGTTTCTAAGTATACACCATAGTGTCCAGATGTTTCTAAGTATACACCATAGTGTCCAGACGTTTCTAAGTATACACCATAGTGTCCAGACATTTCTAAGTATACACCATAGTATCCAGACGTTTCTAAGTATACACCATAGTGTCCAGACGTTTCTAGGTATACACCATAGTATGCAGACGTTTCTACACCATAGTGTCCAAGTATATACACCATAGTGTCCAGACGTTTCTAAGTATACACCATAGTATGCAGACGTTTCTAAGTATACACCATAGTGTCCAGGCGTTTCTAAGTATACACCATAGTGTCCAGACGTTTCTAAATATACACCATAGTGTCCAGACATTTCTAAGTATACACCATATATACACCATAGTGTCCAGACGTTTCTAAATATACACCACAGTGTGCAGATGTTTTCTAACTATACACCATAGTGTCCAGACGTTTCGATATATACACCATAGTGTCCAGACGTTTCTAAATATACACCATAGTGTACAGATGTTTTAAATATACACCATAGTGTCCAGACGTTTTTAAATATACACCATAGTGTCCAGACTTTTTAAGTATACACCATAGTGTGCAGATGTTTCTAAATATACACCATAGTGTCCAGACGTTTTTAAATATACACCATAGTGTCCAGACTTTTTAAGCATACACCATAGTGTGCATGTTTCTAACTATACAGTATACACCATAGTGTGCAGACGTTTTTAAATATACACCATAGTGTCCAGAGATACACCATTTCCAGATGTTTCTAAGTATACACCATAGTGTGCAGACGTTTCTAAGTATACACCATAGTGTCCAGACGTTTTTAAGTATACACCATAGTGTTCAGACGTTTCTAAGTATACACCATAGTGTCCAGACTTTTCTAAGTATACACCATAGTATCCAGACTGTTCTAAGCATACACCATAGTGTCCAGACGTTTCTAAGTATACACCATAGTGTCCAGACGTTTCTAAGTATACACCATAGTATCCAGACGTTTCTAAGTATACACCATAGTGTCCAGACGTTTCTAAGTATACACCATAGTGTCCAGACGTTTCTAAGCATACACCATAGTGTCCAGACGTTTCTAAGCATACACCATAGTGTCCAGACGTTTCTAAGTATACACCATAAGCGTCCAGGCGTTTCTAAGTCTACACCATAGTGTCCAGATTTTCTAAGTATACACCATAGTGTCCAGACGTTTCTAAGCATACACCATAGTATCCAGACGTTTCTAAGTATACACCATAGTATCCAGACTTTTCTATGTATACACCATAGTATCCAGACTTTTCTAAGTATACACCATAGCGTCCAGCCTTTTCTAAGCATACACCATAGTATCCAGACTTTTCTAAGTATACACCATAGCGTCCAGCCTTTTCTAAGTATATACCATTGTATGATAGTTTGCAATTGCTTTCCATATCAACTTTACTTTTCCTTTGCCTCGATACCCAAGTTGTGTATTGGATGAAATTTGCAATATTTCCCTTTGTCATGATTGAACTTCATTTTTTGCCTCATTTAAAAGTTTCTGTTGCTCTACGGTTCCAACCTACATTTCAGACCGTTGGCCAGTGCCAAAAAAGGCGCACCGGCTGGTTTTAAGTCCAAGGACTCGACTCTCCAAGCTCTCTGCCATGTTACGTCCAGAGAAGACGGGACCTTTGTTTTCCGGGAGGTACCCACCGGCTCTTACTTCGTGGTGAGTGCACACGATGAAAGCTTGCTGTCTTTTTGATGAATTGAATGCATGAGTGCACGATGAAAGGTTGCTGCCTTTTTGATGAATTGGATGAAATGCATGAGTGCACATGATGGAAGGTTGCTGCGTTTTTGATGAATTGAATGGAATGCATGAGTGCACACGATGAAAGGTTGCTGCTTTTTGATGAATTGAATGGAATGCATGAGTGCACACAATAAAAGGTTGCTGCTTTTTGATGAATTGAATGGAATGCATGAGTGCACACAATAAAAGGTTGCTGCTTTTTTGATGAATTGAATGGAATGCATAAGTGCACACGATGAAAGGTTGCTGGTTTTTTTTTTACAAATTTAATGCGTGAGTGCACACGATGAAAGGTTGCTGCCTTTTTTGATGAATTGAATGAAATGCATGAAGGCACACGATGAAAGGTTGCTGTCTTTTTGATGAATTGAATTTGACCTGTATTGTCTTCCCACTAATGTGTACTGTGCATTATTATTATGCCACTATTCCCATTGCTGGAAGTCACCAAACACGCATCTCTATCTCTGCCTGGCTGTTTGTGGGCAAAGGCGCTGTGCTATCTCCGTAAAGCACTTCCCGGCATTGACTCACCACAGAGGTACTCATTTCTTTTGGGTAGGGTAGAGAAAATTATCTTTCTTAATGCTAAAAGCATGTTATTAAAGGAAAAAAACATCCTAACATTCAAAAAGAGGGACCATAGCGACATGAAATGCATGGTAACATAACTAAAACTTCACCTTGAAAGATGAAAACTGTCGGCCTGAAGACGATGAAGATTGACCACGAACGTCACTGGACCATACGTATTTAGCGGAGCAAAAAAAAAAAGTTTTCTTACGCGCATAGCGCCGTGACTAAATTCAGTCAGTTTTATTGTTTGTTTGGTAAGATATTTATAGAACTGGTGCACAGGCATGTATTCTTGTCTAACACGAGGCAAACAGGATTTTTGAAAAATGCTCCATGCTCGAATAGCGAACTGCATCGACGATATTCATCACATCAATTGTTTGGCTGAATGAATCTGGGTGAAACTACTGAGACTGAGACATACTGAGACTGAGACATACTTAGCTGAGACATACTGAGACTGAGACATACTTAGCTGTGACATACTGAGAAGGAGACATACTTAGCTGAGACATACTGAGACTGAGACATACTTAGCTGAGACATACTTAGCTGAGACATACTTAACTGAGACATACTTAGCTGAGACATAATTAGCTGAGACATACTTAGCTGATTGATTTGATCAACTATGAAGTGTGGGTGGTACTCTTCTTTCCTTTCACCCTTTGACATGTCTGCCATCCTGGTGTTTGTCCATTTCAATTGTAAGCAGTTGGTGGGTGGCTACAGTCACATGTCTGCCATCCTGGTGTTTGTCTATTTCAATTGTAAGCAGTTAGTGAGTGGCTACTGGTTACATGTCTGCCATCCTGGTGTTTGTCTATTTCAATTGTAAGCAGTTAGTGGGTGGCTACTGGTTACATGTCTGCCATCCTGGTGTTTGTCATTTCATTTCATGTCTGCCATCCTGGTGTTTGTCCATTTAAGCAGTTGGTGGGTGGCTACAGTCACATGTCTGCCATCCTGGTGTTTGTCTATTTCAATTGTAAGCAGTTGGTGGGTGGCTACAGTCACATGTCTGCCATCCTGGTGTTTGTCTATTTCAATTGTAAGCAGTTGGTGGGTGGCTACAGTCACATGTCTGCCATCCTGGTGTTTGTCCATTTCAATTGTAAGCAGTTAGTGGGTGGCTACAGTCACATGTCTGCCATCCTGGTGTTTGTCCATTTCAATTGTAAGCAGTTAGTGGGTGGCTACTGGTCACATGTCTGCCATCCTGGTGTTTGTCCATTTCAATTGTAAGCAGTGGGTGGGTGGGTGGCTACTGGTCACATGTCTGTCTGCCATCCTGGTGTTTGTCCATTTCAATTGTAAGCAGTTGGTGGGTGGCTACAGTCACATGTCTGCCATCCTGGTGTTTGTCCATTTCAATTGTAAGCAGTTGGTGAGTGGCTACTGGTCACATGTCTGCCATCCTGGTGTTTGTCCATTTCAATTGTAAGCAGTTGGTGGGTGGCTACAGTCACATGTCTGCCATCCTGGTGTTTGTCCATTTCAATTGTAAGCAGTTGGTGGGTGGCTACTGGTGACATGTCTGCCATCCTGGTGTTTGTCCATTTCAATTGTAAGCAGTTGGTGGGTGGCTACAGTCACATGTCTGCCATCCTGGTGTTTGTCCATTTCAATTGTAAGCAGTTGGTGGGTGGCTACTGGTCACATGTCTGCCATCCTGGTGTTTGTCCATTTCAATTGTAAGCAGTTGGTGGGTGGCTACAGTCACATGTCTGCCATCCTGGTGTTTGTCCATTTCAATTGTAAGCAGTTAGTGGGTGGCTACTGGTCACATGTCTGCCATCCTGGTGTTTGTCCATTTCAATTGTAAGCAGTGGGTGGGTGGGTGGCTACTGGTCACATGTCTGCCATCCTGGTGTTTGTCCATTTCAATTGTAAGCAGTTGGTGGGTGGCTACAGTCACATGTCTGCCATCCTGGTGTTTGTCCATTTCAATTGTAAGCAGTTGGTGGGTGGCTACAGTCACATGTCTGCCATCCTGGTGTTTGTCCATTTCAATTGTAAGCAGTTGGTGAGTGGCTACTGGTCACATGTCTGCCATCCTGGTGTTTGTCCATTTCAATTGTAAGCAGTTGGTGGGTGGCTACAGTCACATGTCTGCCATCCTGGTGTTTGTCCATTTCAATTGTAAGCAGTTAGTGGGTGGCTACTGGTCACATGTCTGCCATCCTGGTGTTTGTCCATTTCAATTGTAAGCAGTGGGTGGGTGGGTGGCTACTGGTCACATGTCTGCCATCCTGGTGTTTGTCCATTTCAATTGTAAGCAGTTGGTGGGTGGCTACAGTCACATGTCTGCCATCCTGGTGTTTGTCCATTTCAATTGTAAGCAGTTGGTGGGTGGCTACAGTCACATGTCTGCCATCCTGGTGTTTGTCCATTTCAATTGTAAGCAGTTGGTGAGTGGCTACTGGTCACATGTCTGCCATCCTGGTGTTTGTCCATTTCAATTGTAAGCAGTTGGTGGGTGGCTACAGTCACATGTCTGCCATCCTGGTGTTTGTCCATTTCAATTGTAAGCAGTTGGTGGGTGGCTACAGTCACATGTCTGCCATCCTGGTGTTTGTCCATTTCAATTGTAAGCAGTTGGTGGGTGGCTACAGTCACATGTCTGCCATCCTGGTGTTTGTCCATTTCAATTGTAAGCAGTTGGTGGGTGGCTACTGGTCACATGTCTGCCATCCTGGTGTTTGTCCATTTCAATTGTAAGCAGTTAGTGGGTGGCTACTGGTCACATGTCTGCCATCCTGGTGTTTGTCCATTTCAATTGTAAGCAGTTAGTGAGTGGCTACTGGTTACATGTCTGCCATCCTGGTGTTTGTCCATTTCAATTGTAAGCAGTTGGTGGGTGGCTACTGGTGACATGTCTGCCATCCTGGTGTTTGTCCATTTCAATTGTAAGCAGTTGGTGGGTGGCTACAGTCACATGTCTGCCATCCTGGTGTTTGTCTATTTCAATTGTAAGCAGTTGGTGGGTGGCTACAGTCACATGTCTGCCATCCTGGTGTTTGTCTATTTCAATTGTAAGCAGTTGGTGGGTGGCTACAGTCACATGTCTGCCATCCTGGTGTTTGTCCATTTCAATTGTAAGCAGTTGGTGGGTGGCTACAGTCACATGTCTGCCATCCTGGTGTTTGTCCATTTCAATTGTAAGCAGTTGGTGGGTGGCTACTGGTCACATGTCTGCCATCCTGGTGTTTGTCCATTTCAATTGTAAGCAGTTGGTGGGTGGCTACTGGTTACATGTCTGCCATCCTGGTGTTTGTCCATTTCAATTGTAAGCAGTGGGTGGGTGGGTGGCTACAGTCACATGTCTGCCATCCTGGTGTTTGTCCATTTCAATTGTAAGCAGTTGGTGGGTGGCTACTGGTCACATGTCTGCCATCCTGGTGTTTGTCCATTTCAATTGTAAGCAGTTAGTGGGTGGCTACTGGTCACATGTCTGCCATCCTGGTGTTTGTCCATTTCAATTGTAAGCAGTTGGTGGGTGGCTACAGTCACATGTCTGCCATCCTGGTGTTTGTCCATTTCAATTGTAAGCAGTTAGTGGGTGGCTACAGTCACATGTCTGCCATCCTGGTGTTTGTCCATTTCAATGGCTGTCACATGTCTGCCATCCTGGTGTTTGTCCATTTAGTGGTTAGTGGGTGGCTACTGGTCACATGTCTGCCATCCTGGTGTTTGTCCATTTCAATTGTAAGCAGTTGGTGGTGGCTACAGTCACATGTCTGCCATCCTGGTGTTTGTCCATTTCAATTGTAAGCAGTTGGTGGGTGGGTCACATGTCTGCCATCCTGGTGTTTGTCCATTTCAATTGTAAGCAGTTGGTGGGTGGCTACAGTCACATGTCTGCCATCCTGGTGTTTGTCCATTTCAATTGTAAGCAGTTGGTGGGTGGCTACTGGTCACATGTCTGCCATCCTGGTGTTTGTCCATTTGGCAGTTGGTGGGTACAGTCACATGTCTGCCATCCTGGTGTTTGTCCATTTCAATTGTAAGGAATTGGTGGGTGGCTACTGGTAGGTGCTACTTCTTTCCTCTCACTCTTTCACCTATCTTTTACCTTTTACCTTGCCGGTTTCTCTTAGTTCACAGTGGGATCATCTCATATGGTGCATGGAATAAATTTCGACCAATCAGTCAGTCAGTCAGTGTTTTACATTGGAACTTCTCTAAACAAGAACTTTTGGTGGATTGTAAAATTTTCCTAATTTTCCGATTTCCCAGGGACCAAGGGATTTTGGTTTTCCCTCAGTTTGAGGTGCCTAAGCCCTTCTGTGAGTGGCAAAATGCAGAATTAAACGAACAAGTAGCCACAGGACCAGTTGATGAAAACAAAGATGGCAATTATCATAGTCGTCACTCACACTCATTTTTGATCTTTGCTGGACGGTAGATAAATAAAACACATAATCAAACATCACACGTCTACCCCTGTGATTGGCGGGTTAGGCGGGCAATTAAAAAGACTATGACAGTGCAAAAGTCTGCTTTCTAAGCGCCGCCCCGTGTCAACACCGTACTGTATTGTTAGGTGGACGAGCACGGAGTGGCTCGACGCCTGCTTGCACACCTTCGTAATGGTTGCCTGGTGTGTCTGGCTTATTGTCGTCATGAACTGGCTTTTACAACATTGTGTACATATTTATACAGAATGTAATTATATAATATAGAACACATTTAGCACTAATGCAGGTGTAATAATCGATGTTTTGCTAACACGGAAACCAAATTTGGATAACACATGCGTGTTGGAATAAACAAATATGGGGGAAATGGTGATGATAATCAGTGCAAGCCCACACAAAAAATTGTTTGCGTTTAGAGAGGTAAAATAGGTCAAAAATATTACGTTCCCTGAGATTTCTTCTCGATTGGCCGGATTTCCGATTAACTGAGTGCCTGATTAGAGATTTGTATTACACACAATGAAAGCATTAATCATGTAAGCACACGGGTCAGGTAATGGTAGCAGTCAACGTAATGTACCACAATGCAGTTGTGACTGTTTTTGTTTGAAATTTTTGCTTTTAACTCTTGTGTGTTGTTGTTGTGTGATATTTCCTTGAAGTATAATTTGGGATTCTCTTCAGGTGCCATTTTACAAAGGAGAACACATTACCTTTGACGTGAAGCCTGACAGATTGGACGTGGAAGTCGCCCATGGATCTATCACACTTGAGGTAAGGAGAGTAATGTTTAAGTATTACAGTTTGGGAATTTAAAGTAGGAAATGGGGTCGTCGTACTATTTCCTATTATAGGTGAAGTTAAATTGGAATATACTACTAGATTTCCCATAGTTAGCTTTCATTTCAATATTCGTCTTTTCTTGAGATTAAAGATAATCAGAAGAACATATCAAGTGCTTTTTAGGGGTGAATTTAATTATGTTTCCATGGTTTATGCTTTTACTTGTGGCAAATCTAACGTTTGAGGGAAATGCTTATGCTTAGAATTAAAGTTTTGAAATGTTATTTTCATTGCTTTTAACCATTTCTTTGTTTTAATCCACATTTTTCCCAACATAAAGAATAAACCCAGAAAAGAAAAGAAAAAAAATTGTCATACCCTCTTCTTCTTTTTAGACCCAATTTTAAAGTTGCCGGCTTTTCCGCTTACATGTTTTGAAATCTAACATTTTACAGGAAGGCTTTTTTTGAAATGATAGTTTCAGAGGCGTTGTAGCTGAACCGTAGTGTTGTGAGCTGGTGATCACGACCACACTGGTTTAAGCCCCACGGCTGGAACAGGTTGGGTGTTTTTTACAACGCTATGCTCTCTGGAATGAGTACCCAGCTATAGGTAGAGAAAGATCTTGTCAGAGTGTTAGTATGAAAAGCCTAACAGGCTTGTGTACTGTATACTTCCCACGGAAGTTGAGAAGGAATTAAATGGTCTGCCGGGAGATCAATGATGTACAGTTGGTGAGTCTGCACTTGTGTGGGAATATATATATATATTTTTCTCATGTCTTCTAACCTTTTATTTTTACATCCACACTTTTGGCAACATAAAGATAACTTGTCCTGCTCTATTTTTCTGTTCAGACCAAGTTTGAAGTTGCCGGTTTTTCCGTCAGTGGAAAAATTCTCGACAAAGAAGGGGTAGGTACATACTTGGAAAGAATTTTATTTCTTGCTCACAGATATGTGGTTTTTACATTACTGATTTGTGGTTTTCACATTACAAATATGTGGTTTTCACATTACAGAAACGTGGTTTTCACATTACAGATATGTGGTTTTCACATTACAGATATGTGGTTTTCACATTACAGATATGTTTCACATTACAGATATGTGGTTTTCACATTACAGATATGTGGTTTTCACATTACAGATACGTGGTTTTCACATTACAGATATGTGATTTTCACATTACAGATATGTGGTTTTCACATTACAGATACGTGGTTTTCACATTACAGATATGTGGTTTTGACATCACAGATATGTGGTTTTCACAATACAAATATGTGGTTTTTATATTACAGATATGTTATGTTTTTACGTTCTTGGCTTGTGACAATAATGTTATGTATTTTGGGTCACATGCGACGCAAGGTCTCTAACGTGTTGCTGTAGGTTCATACCCTAAAACATCCTCGCATAAGTAAAATTTTCAAACGCTTTTAATTTTTATCATCCAATGTGCTCTCTCTTGAAAGAATTTTGAAAAGACGTCTCTATTGGCAAGATTATAAAAAGTTTAATGAGTGGCTTATAAAAACACAAAACAAAAATGAGATAAATAAACCCAACAAACTTTGATATCATCTTTCAAAGTTATTTAACTTTCTTGAAAAAAACCACATGAAAACATAAGAACAAAGAATGGGGTGGGGGGAGGGGTAAAACTTTATGTTGCACAATTGGCTATCTGTTTCTACCTGCCCAACATGCAACAAATAAATGAAAGTTTCCGTACTCACCACTACCTGATTGGTTGGATGCATATCTTAGATTTGATTGATTGACACGGATTTAAGACAATTACAAGTGTATGTAACGTATGTTAAGGAATAATGAATTTAGACTACTGTTGCCTACACAAATGTTCATATCATCGTGATGCCTTGCTGCCTGGCACAGAGAGAAAGATTCACTGTTAATGACTTCTTATGGAAGATGATGAAGAAGACAATGAAAAGAATTGCGTTGATTTAGTGGATAAAGATACATACAAAACTACTATCTAATTCCTTAAATTGAAATTCAAACAAAAAAGTTGTGTTTGCTTTTAAAATGTTCCTTTTTAAAATAAAAACAAAATCTTTGACAAGTTGAGTATATAACATTATATTCAATGTCATCAAAGCAATGATGAAACTTTCCTTTAATTGCAAACATCTTCTGAATGTCTGAATGTGAATTTTGTTTGTAACGTGACAGTACTCCACAGTACAACTGTCTGCAATCGAGTGAATTTGTCCATTTTTCCATTTCCCTCACTCACTCCCATTTGTGTACCTATTCTAGTTGTGTTTTAATGTTTATAAAGAAATTTGTTTTGTAGCTTTATAAAATTGTATCGTGTGACCAAATCAATTTTCTCATCTAATTTAATAAAAAAAAATTGTTTTTATCTTATCGTAACTTATTCTTTATGTCAGTTATTTTATTTTTTGTTGTTCCCTTTTTGACTGTAGGGTATCGGACTTCCAAAAGTCACGGTCATCCTCAACGGCAAGAACCATGCGGTCAGCGGGGAGGACGGCTCGTACCACCTGGAGAACATGAAGAGGGGAACATACCGCCTGGCTGCCCAGCTCCAGCACGTGGCCTTTGAGGAGATGTCTGTGACCATTTCACCCAACACCCCGCAGCTGCCCAACCTGGTGGCATCCGGCTTCAGCATGTGCGGCCAAGTCAATATCGACCGCATCCCAGAGAGCCTAGGGCAGATGTCCACTCAGCGTCGCATCATCTATTACCCGGAAGGAAAGGTTCGGAGGCCGTCTCGATAGCGACCGAGGCAGACGGCACGTTTTGCGCCTCTGTCAAGCCGGGAAAATACTTGGTGAAAGTTCACACAACTGAACATGAGGTCAAGAGCGGGCTTTTGCTGACCCCAACGGAGAAGTCTGTGGTGGTTACCAGCCGTCCCATCCTGGACGTGAACTTCTCGCAGTTCCGCGCCAAGCTGTCTGGGGGTGTCAAGTGCATGGAGAAATGCCAGCCAATGGATGTGGTGCTCGACCCCGGTCGGCCGCTCCGACAAGCAGATCAAGGTCTCGGCCAAGACCAGCAGCAACGAGGCGACCTTCATCTTCGATGCCGTCCTGCCGGGCAAGTACAAGGCCTCCATCATCATGGACACCTGGTGCTGGAAGGAACGGTCTGTGGAGGTGGAAGTCCTGGACCACCACCTGTCAGGACTGGAGTTCGCCCACACCGGCTACATCCTCAAGTGCAGCGTCTCTCACCCCATCACCATCAACTTTGCCCACAAGAAGCAGGCGAAGAGCGTTGGGGCATTCCTGCTGGACAAGGGGCTTAACCGGTTCTGCCTGGCCCATCCGGGCGTCTACACGTTGACCCCAGAGTCATGCCATCGGTTTGACCAGGAGACCTACAGCTATGACACCTCCAACCCTCTGACCCTGACCCTTACGGCCGTCCAGCACCTGGTGTTGGGCGTCATCAACGCCGAGGAGCCCGTCAAAGACATCAGTCTGGAAATAAGGTAAAAAAATTGTTTTGAGATTTCCGTCGTCAAAATATATACAAAATACTCTTGAAAACATGTATATCAACGGAGACTTATAAATCATTTTCTTCAACAGCGTAGCAAAAGATGAACAGACTTTAAAACAAAATGTCTTAACCCTTTTGTGTTTACATTAAGCCTTTTCGTGTTTACATTAAGCCTTTCATGTTTACATTAAGCCTTTTGTGTTTACATTAAGCCTTTCGTGTTTACATTAACCCTTTCGTGTTTACATTAAGCCTTTCGTGTTTACATCAAGCCTTTCGTGTTTACATTAGCCTTTCGTGTTTACATTAACCCTTTCGTGTTTACATCAAGCCTTTCGTGTTTACATTAGCCTTTCGTGTTTACATTAAGCAGCGAATATCTGCTTCTTTATGTTCAACTTGCTCTCCAATGGGGCAATCTGGTTTGTTTGCATTTTTTCTGACTTCTTACTTTGGTCTTTACCTTGGGGTTAGTACACTCAAGAGGTCACGAGGAGCTGCCATAATCTCCTCTCCTTTTCTTTCTTTCTTTATCAGTTCCCATTCTACCTTTCGGTGTATGGGTTCAGATGCCCAAGATGATATTTCTCCATGATGCCCTGTCTTGGCATTTTCTGTTTTCTTCCAAAAATGTTAAATTTCTATGCTTCTTTTATATCTTCTCCGAGGTCTGCCTTTTGGTCTTTTACCTTGGGCTTTAACACTGTATACTGATTATCTCTTTTTGTATTCTATTTTAAATTTAGTACAATAACGTCGTTTAGGTGACCAATGAGTGTGTGACTTGTCAATTTGTGTTGATTTCAGTTAGCCCGGTGTGGGGTTATGCACATGTCAGTGCGGGCAGTTGGCGGAAAACCGATGGTGGTTGGTCCTACTATTTTTCTTTCCTTCTTTCCCTTATATTTCATTTTGCTGTTTCCTCTTATTTCACCCTGAGCAGAGCTAAGTCCGACGTTGTGTTCCTTGAGAAAGACACGTAACACATATTTTCCCCCACTCTACCCAGGTGCAAATGGGTACACGCACTAGCTTGAGAGTAGATTCCTGCGTCAGACTAGCGTCCTGACCAGGGGGTGATTATTAACACCTGTTCCGCTGCACGCTATTGAAACTGGGATAAGCTGCGGTTTAAAGGGCCGGAATTTTATTTCTTTTGAAGGAAGTGAGCCTTGAGAAATGATTATATCAATTTTATACTTTGGAATATTTGTTTATATGGCATAATTACTTCTAATTTGTGGCTAATTATTAGAAGAAGGAAAAGCTCGAAAGAATTTTTTGGATGAATCAAAATCTGGTTTCTGCACTGTCATTCTGTGAACACAATTATGTGAATGGATTACTCTGTGGAATTAAGAGGGGAGATTATTCTAAACATTTTCATCTCTTTCTTGTTCTGACATTAGTTGTGGGTGGTTGGCGGACACTGCAAGAAGGTCCTAGTTTTTTTCCTCTCACTCTTTCACATGTTTTGCATCTTGCTGTTTTCTCATTATAATTCACTTTGAGACCACCGCATATCATGGATTGGGTGAATTTAAAAAGAAGTCTAACATCAAAGACAATTCTTCTTCAATAATCCTGTATATTTGTATCTACATTGAGCAAATAAGAGTATGCATGAAAAATATAGAATGTATAAATGTGTATTTTTGACTTTGTATTCCTATTGAAGAATATGCATTTTTCAATTTTCGATATCAGTGTATGGTAATTCCATGCTTCAATTTCTCCTGCACTGTATGTCAAGTGAAAAATTGTCTTGAATTGACGGTAAAGATTTATTATTATTATTATTATTATTATTATTATTATTATTATTATTATTATTATTATTATTATTATTATTGTCACAGATCCTCTGTGGAAGATATACCAACAGTCCTCGGCCCGCTCAAACCGAATGCCACGGCTACAGCGGCTGCGTCCAAAACCACCGGGAAGGACGGCAAGGCTGGCAACACAGTCTACACGTTTTCCCACTGGGCCAGGTACGTTCTGGTTGCATTAACTTAAAAGATTCTCATTTCTTGGATAAATACAAATATAATACATAGCTGTCAAACAGTATGTAAAATATGTATTTCGTATGATGTTTTTTCTGAGTCCGTAAGTCTGTATTTAGATTTAAATTTACGTGTACACAGGTTATCTGTATATTTTTTTTAAAAACCCTAGTTTAACGGCAGAGATTGTGCGAGAAGTAGGAGAAAGTTTGGAAGCCTTTCTGAGTTTGCAACACTACCGTAACGCTTTGCCAGAAAGGCCACTGATCACTGGACTTTATCCTGTTTACCTCAAATGAGGTATATTATCAATATCAATGTTTTATTGAATATTACGGGCTGTTGTGGAAATTAGAATTAGTTTACACTGTCAGAGTCTTATGTTATGGCTGAGTTTGTGTAATAAGAACGAAAAATGCCTTTTTTCTTTTTTTCATCTTTAAGCAAAATTTAAAAAAAATTTTTTTTTTTTTTTTGTTGCATCAAAAGGTCGGGGGAGAAATTGGTCATCTCAGCCAAGTCGGCGGACCTGCTGTTCTACCCAGATGAAGTAACGGTGGACGTCACAGGGCAGAGCTGCCCAGGAAGAAGTGCTGAGCTGGTGGGCAGGAAGGGTGTGTTTGTAGAGGGCAGCGTGACCCCGCCCCTGGAAGGCGTGCAGATTACCATAAGCACCAAGGATGGCTCCATGGAACCCGTGCTCTTGGCGTCCGACAGCAAAGGCAAATACAGGTAACTGGCTTCTACAGGTAAACCTTGCAAACACGCGTAAACATGGTAAATACAGGTAAACTTGGCAAATACAGGTAAATCTGTCAAATTCAGGTAATCCTGGCAAATACAGGTTAGCTGGCAAATTCAAGGTAAACCTGGCAAATACATGTAAACATGGCTTGTACAGATAAACCTTGCAAACGTGGTAAATACAAGTAAATGTGGCAAGTACAGGTAAATCTGCCAATTACAGGTAAATCTGGCAAAATCAAGTTGTCCTGGCAAATACAGGTAAATCTTGCAAATACAGGTAAATCTGGCATATTCAGGTAATCCTGGCAAATACAGATAAACCTGGCATATTTAGTTAAATCTGGCAAATACAGGTAAACATGGCAAATTCAGGTAAACCCGGCAAAAAGAGGTAAACCTGGCAAATACAGATAAGCTGGCAAATACAGGTAAACCTGGCAACTATTATAGGCAAACCTGACAGATACAGGTAAACCTGGTATATTAGTTAAATCTGGTAAATACAGGTAAACCTGGCATGTTCAGTTAAATATGGCAAATACAGGTAAACCTGGAGACCATTATAGGTAAACCTGGCAAATACACATAAACCTGTCTTTAATTTTGCTGTTTCCTCTGAATTTACCCTGAGATCATCACATATCTTCAGATGGGTCAATTTTAAGAAAACAGATCCTCTAACTTTACCCAAAGATCACCACATCTGGTGGACGGGTGAGTTTTAATGAAGTAAAAAAATTTAATATTGCTTTCTCTTCGTTTAGCCTTTGTGATTACTTCATCCGAATGAGTGGGCGGTTGGCGGGTGCTGCTGGAAGGTCTTTCTTCGTTAGTTTTCACTCTTTTACTTATCTTTTATCTTGCTGTGTCCTTTTAATTCGCTTTGAGATCACTACACAGGGTGGAGTGAGTTTGAATGAAATAAGTAGTCACCTCATGGATTGTATAAATTTCAATTAATCAGCATACTGCATGAGAAACAATTTTTTCTTGATATACTCTCAATGATTTATTGTTGGTTAGTGCTAGGTCCTACCTCTTTCCTTTCACTCTTTCACTTATCTTTCGTCTGGCTGTATTTCCTGTCAATTCACCCTGACACCACCGGCCTAACCTGGAGGGGAAAATTCCTTTGAAATAACGATTCACAATTATTGATTATTATATAATTTATATTACATCCACGCTAGGCTTGGACCTCTTCACAGCGGAAAGAAGTACCTGGTTGATGCACAGAAGGCCGGCTACGTCATGACCAAGCAGGCGGACGAGATGTCCTTCCACGCCTTCAAGCTGGGCGAGATTTCAATCCAGATGCTGGACGAGGCGGGCAAGCCTTTGCCTGGCGTCCTCCTGTCGCTGAGTGGAGAGAAGCAGTTCCGCTCCAACAACGTTACCGGGCCCGATGGACGCATCGCCATCGTTGGACTGGTGAGTAGTTTGTGTAGTTTTGTCGTGTCAGACTCTTTTGTCTCGTATGCGTGGTGTGCAGTTTGCAGCGGGTGCTGTTGGTAGGTCCTACTTCGTCTTTTCTTTCACTCTTTCACCTATCTCTTGTCTAACTGTTGCCTCTTCATTCATCCTGAGACCTGAGATTACCGCATTTGGTGGACAGGGTAAATTTCAATCAGACAAACAAACAAATCTGTGTGTGTGTATATCATAGGTAAAAGTCTGCCGACCACCTTGCTGGCCAGATGCATTAGCGAATTGCCAACAGCGGCATTGATCTTTCTCTTTTTTTTCTTTTTTTTGGGGGGGGGAGGGGGGCTCTCAACCCAAAGGTAGTGAATGGTTGAAAAATGTTCTCAAGTTAATTCGAGCAAAATCTCCCCCCCCCCCACCCGGTCCAGGTAGGTGGATCGATACAAAGTTCTGTCGGAGAGGGAGATACAAAGGAGGCCCTGTGTGCAGATAATTGTGCACGCTACAGATCCCTTGGCTGTTTACGGGGCAGTCCAGGCAAAATTAAATATCATACCATTAATAACCATAAGATCACCTTAGTTGTGGATGTGAGTAAATGAAAATAAAAAAACTTTTTTTTTTCTTCTTTCCTGTTTTTTTTCAATTTGCACAATAGAGCCCTGGACAATACTTTCTGCGGCCGATGATGAAAGAGTACAAGTTTGAACCGGCTTCTCAGATGATCAATGTCAAGGAAGGAACAACGGAAACCATTCGCATCAAAGGGCGCACGTTGCCTTTAGTATTTTTGGCCAGGTGACGTCGCTCAACGGAGAACCGGAGCCGGGCGTGATCATCGAAGCTGTCGGCACGGACGACTGCACCCAGTACCAGGAGGAGAGCAAGACGGAGGTCGATGGACTCTACCGCATCCGCGGCCTCCACCCGTCGTGCAAGTATGACGTCCACCTGAAGACGGGGAGGTCAATCTTCACATAGAGCGCACAGCTCCGTCGTCCCGGTTCATCAGGGTGGAGTCGTCTGACCTGAGGGATGTGAACATCGTCGCCTTTCGGCGCATGAACCAGATGGACGTCAGCGGCAACGTGAAGACGGACCTCAAGTTCCTTTCCTCCCTCAAGGTCAGCCTGGTCAACGAGGCGCAGCCCGACTCACCCATCCACGCAGTCGGCTTGGCCAAGTCCACCTTCTTCTTCCTGCCGTCACTGGCCATGGACGGCAAGCGCTACATTCTCAGCCTGAGCAGCTCTCTGTCCCGCGTGGAGTACGACTACCTCCTGCCGTCGGCGGAGTTCACGGCCAACAAGTCCCATCACCACCTGACCTTTGACTTCCGCCCCAAGCCACGGGCGTTGGACCACGACCTCAACCAGGGCTCCTTCCTCATCCTGCCGCTGTTCGCCCTGGTAGTGGCCTTGGCTTACAATTATAAAAAGGTCAGGGTTGTTTAGTCATGTGTCTTATCTTTAATTTTTTCATTATGATCATACACGATCTTGTTACATTTTTGCTAATGAAAACATGTATGTATGTCAATTTGTGCGATGTTCGAGGTTGTTTTTTGTTTGTTTTTTGTGTGCAGTAATTGATAGACGGTCATGAAATGTACATAGCATGATCTAAGTGTCAAGGCTTACAAAGCATATGGACGGGGAAAGTAGCAAACCGTGTAAGTCTAAGACATGAAACACTTTTTTTTTGCTTCTTTAACATTAGGAAGTCCCTATGCTTCGTCTAGTTAGGATTCCGTGACACAAGAACCAATAGAAACCCGTATAATAACCACAAAAGAGCAATCCATGTGTCTCTATTGGGTCTAGTTTTTGACACTTGCAAACCATGTGTGTCTGTGAAAATAGATTTTAAAAAGTGCAGCATCATTACTTTCTCAAAGATCCAGAATTAGACATACATGGTTTGCGACTTTTTATAAAAAGTGTATAGAATCATGAAATTTCCTTTTATTAAAAACTTTTAGTGTCTTAACCTTTCCTGGCGGGTCCCGCATATTTGCATGCCACTGGTCACTCTAAGCACACCTACCCTAGTGGCGGGTCCCGTATATTTGCATGCCGCTGGTCACTCTAAGCACACCTACCCTAGTGGCAGGTCCCATATATTTGCATGCCGTTGGTCACTCTAAGCACACCTACCCTAGTGGCAGGTCCCGTATATTTGCATGCCGCTGGTCACTCTAAGCACACCTACCCTAGTGGCAGGTCCCGTATATTTGCATGCCGCTGGTCACTCTAAGCACACCTACCCTAGTGGCAGGTCCCGTATATTTGCATGCCGCTGGTCACTCTAAGCACACCTACCCTAGTGGCGGGCCCCGTATATTTGCATGCCGCTGGTCACTCTAAGCACACCTACCCTAGTGGCGGGCCCCGTATATTTGCATGCCACTGGTCACTCTAAGCACACCTACCCTAGTGGCGGGCCCCGTATATTTGCATGCTGCTGGTCACTCCAGCAACACAAAGCGTTAGTGGCGGGCCCCGTATATTTGTATCATTCCCGGCCTTCCAGCAAGACAAAGCGTTAGTGGTGGGTCCCGTATATTTGTATCATTCCCGGCCTTCCAGCAAGACAAAGCGTTAGTGGTGGGTCCCGTATAACTGCACTGCAGTGCACTCAAAGACGGGTTTCGAGGATGCCTCTATTCTGACCAATTACACTGATCAACACACGCCATGCCAAACAGAGAAAGTCTATTATTCTAAAGGGCTAAAAGTGATAGTTCATTTCCGAGGCTAACACACACGCGATATATTTCTTATAAAGAGATACAACACACAGGAGCTCTTATCTCAAATGCAGGCTGTGGACAAAACCAAAGACTCTTGTCTTCGTATGACCGACGCAACTTCTGGACAGATGTCAATTACTTTAGTAAGAAGCTCCACCCACGAGCAAGAAATAGTGATTGATATAAATAAAAGATAACAGTGGACAATCACATTGCACACCTAAGGTCAGCCTGAATGGAGGGCGTGACCTTCAGTCAATAGAAAGAAACCATGTTCAGGGTTGACCAGTCAGGGGAAGCATTGTGTTGATGGTTATATTGTCAAACGTCACATACGTCAAAATACATCTCCACCTCTTTTTCACATAAGAATGAAGACTGTTGAAAGTACAGAGGTGTTAGGTCTGGGATAGAGCGCGTTGCCGCAGCTGGGGCGATACACACTTGTGAAAGCAATAAACCGGGGGCCTGTCTCTTTCATCATGGGAATGTGTTTTCACGCACATTGGACTCAGTGATGAGATTAGCGGAAAGGGGTTGGACATTTCGTCCAGCATTAGTATTATAGTTCCATCATTTTATTTAGATGTGAGAATGAAAACGATTCCTTTAGAAATAAAGATAAATGTTGTTCATTGAAACTCTACTACATAAATTTCGACACAGCCAGCCACGCTATTATTGAACGACTGGAGTAAAGACTGACCATGCAGCCATGTGCCCCCCCCCCTATAATGTTACCTCATCTCTCTCTCTCTCTCTCTGTCTGTCTGTCACTCTCTCTCATTTTCTCTGTCCTCTCTATTCATCTTTCTTTATATTCCTCTTCTCTTTATGTCTCCTTTTTGTTTCCTTTCCTCTTTCTCTCTCCCTTTCTATCCCTCCCTCCTCTCTCTCTATCTTTCTTATGGCAGTTGTATTTCGTTTTCTTCTTTCTTTTTGTCTTTTCTTTTTGTTTATTGTTATAAGGCTTGCTCTGTTGATGAACATTGCTCGATGGGTCGTTGCACCAATGGCTCTATTAGTATTAGTTTTGTTCAGCATTGTTTAGTGTTTATTTGTTTCTATGTCTCCTTGTTGCTTATGAAGGTTGGGCACACTGAAGATTTCTCGGTACTGACCCGTTTTCTATCTATTAGTATTATACTTTTCATATTCCTCTTCATTAGTAATGGGCCAACTGCAGTATTATTCCTTTTAATGTTTAATAAAAGTAGGCAGTAATAGATGTTATTGTTAGTAAACAATGCAATATAAGTGTGTGTTAGACTCGGAAATGAACTATCACTTTTACCCCTTTAGACTGATAGACTTTCTCTGTCTGGCGTGACGTGGGTTGATCAGCGTAATTGGTCGGAATAGAGGCGTTCCCAAAGCCCATCTTTGAGTGCACTGCAGTGCAGTTATACGGGACCCGCACTACCGCTTAGTCTTGCTGGGAGTGATGCAAATGTACATGACCCGCCATTAGCGTAGGTGTGCTTAGAGTGACCAGCAGAATGAAAAGATACAGGGCCCACTTGAAAAGGGTTAAGATACAATTATACATATTTTTACGATAGCTATGTCATATGGATCACAAGGAGGAGGCTATGATGAACTATGACCTGTCCAGTTTCATGCTATAGAAACTAGCATAAGCTCTGGTCCTATGGGCTGTGATAGCCTGGAAGGGACTTGATAGTACGAGTTTTCTTCCCCATTTGATCGTTTCACTCGTTAAAACTTATGAAATGTCTTTTTGCCAGGTCCTTCCGTTTGCCAACCTCTACCAGCAGTTGCAGCACTCGGCCCTTCGCCCGTCCTCATCGTCGCCGTCGACTTTCTGGTGTGTCATCGTCCACAGACGCCGGATTCCCCAGGAATTTCTGGGAGCAGATAACTCTCCGGTCCGCAAAAGAGCCAAACTCGAAAGGCTCAGTGAAGTGAACAATGCATTTACATTTACACGCATTTTTCATGTTATCATTCATCCATTATTGACGTTAGTAACTGGCCTGGATGGGTGTGAGTGTGATGAACAGTGTTCTTGCATGCTCACTGAAAGCTTGTGTGTATGAATAATTTAAAACTGTTTGGGGGTGTTGTTTCTTTGGCTAGGTATTTTTTTTTATTATATATATATACCGGAGAGAGAACTGGATGATGATAAATGGCAATTGTGTTGAAGCTTGTTTTTTCTTTTTTTCTTTGATGATTTTGCTTTGTCTGAAGGGGGACGTCGGAAAAAATGTTCCAAAATTTTTTGTACTTTTAATATTAATAATAAGAGTGACAACTAAGTAACCAGTAATGTTAAAAGTTGATTATTAAAAAGTAAATGTTGTTATCATTTTTATTTTTTTTAAATGTTGATTCTTTGATAGTTTCCAGTTTTCGTAAAAGGATTGGAATGAGGCAACATATCAAAGTCCGATAGTAAATCTAATTTTTGTTGATAAAAAACTCATTATTAAAGCCATGTACTGGTTTTAGGATTCAAAATGAATTTGCTTTGATTTGTTAGGGAAAGAAAAGAAATTTTGCAAATGTTGCTAACGCGCAATGAAGAAATTGAGTGTTTATTGCTCTTTGTCTTAACATTATATTGTTTTTGCACTGATAGATGGTCTGTTTCGGTCAAAGGGGGGCATGGCACTGTCAGTTTCCCAAGAACGTGTTTATCACATTCCATTAGAACTTTGGGTTCATTTGTTTTTTGTAGTTTCTTCTCATGTAAGTTTAAGCCTTTTATTGCTTGTCTTTTCTTTTTTTTAAGTTAAACCCCTGATATTATAACCTATATACAGCTGTTAGGATGAACATTAAAAAAATCTTTATTTATAGCGAAAAAATCACGTCATATAAATTGAAATTGTCTCTAACATCTAAACATGCATTGTGCAGGAAATGGTCCACACTATTGTCGAGAAATATTGATTTTTCCATTGTTCCACCCATTTCATCTTTTGAAGGAAAGGAGATGATAATTTGATAAACTCACGTTCGTATCACTCTTCTTTCTCGAGCAATTTCGTATCTTGCAGTCGTACGTTATTTAGACAACCATGTATTGGTTATAATGAGGACTTGTGTGTATGCAAGAACAAAGATCTTTAGCCGCGTGTTGTAATGTAAACATACTTTTCCTATTGATTTTAGTTTTGACATATTATTTGATAATGCACCTGTCCTGTCATGACCACCACACTTCCGTCGGCGGTTGTCAGGTGCTACTAGTAGGTCCTACGTTGTTTTCTCTCTTTTCACCCTTTCGCTTAATCTTTCATCTTGCTGATTCATCTTAACTCACCCTGAGATCACCACATGCGTTGGATGGGATAAATTTCAATGAGACGAGAGCCACACTTTCCTCATAATAAAGACATATATATACACAAACACACACTTGGGCTCACACGCATACACACACTCACATGCTCATTACTGTAAATCAAGACATTCAAATTATTTGTGTTGCAATTGTATACATTTTCATTGGGGAATTGAGGCAAGATATTCAGATTTTTTAGCTAATTTATGTTAGCTGCTTGTTATTATTAATCACTTATTTGAGATAGCGTGGTGTGGGTTTGATTATGGACATAGATCACTGTAAAAAGTCATTTATGCTTTTCAGTCTTTTTTTTTCTCTCATCTAGACTGCTGTGAATGATTGGGATATATTATGATTATATGAATGATGATGGATGTATTTCATAATTTTATGAATGATTTGAGAATTTTATAATTTTATGAATGATTTGAGTATTTCATCATTTTTTGAATGATTTGAGTATTTCATGCTTTTATGAATGATTTGAGTATTTCATAATTTTATGAATGATTTGAGTATTTCATGATTTTTTGGATGATTTGAGTATTTCATGATTTTATGAATCAATGGAGTATTTCATGATTTTTTTTTAATGATTGGAGTATTTCATAATTTTATGAATGATTTGAGTATTTCAGGATTTTTTGAATGATTTGAATATTTCAGGATTTTATGAATAATTGGAGTATTTCATGATTTATGAATAATTGGAGTATTTTCTATAAGATTTCTTTTCATTTCTTTGTTCTTTTAAAATTATGTTATTTATCATCAATATGAAAAGTGATTCGTTTGAGAATACAGCTTAATGATGTCACATTTACGGAGAGTCCTAATCTCTGTCCGGGTGAATTGTCAGTAGAATCGAAAATGTTTATTATTCTGGGGCAATTATCATATTTCTTAGTAACGATGATAATATCGTCCATTTATAGAGTGCCAGTACCTCACATACCCTGAGTTCTAGGCGTTTCTTAGATATTAAATCTGTATT
This sequence comes from Doris montereyensis, assembly GCA_037039925.1. Taxonomy (NCBI): domain Eukaryota; kingdom Metazoa; phylum Mollusca; class Gastropoda; order Nudibranchia; family Dorididae; genus Doris; species Doris montereyensis. The sequence continues at coordinate 28,041 of JAXRKP010001285.1, read as the reverse complement.
TGTTTGTTGCCTTTGTTTCAGAGGGGGTTTTATCTGTAAATTTTGTTTATTGTGGTTTGTCATTAATCATAGCCAGATTCTGTTTAGGTTTTCATGAGCCTGTGTTTGGATATTTATTTAATTTAAGAATTTTTTTCTTGTTCTTTAAATCTGACTTTTTACCATCACTGGGATTTCTTGGGGTTTTTTTTGTTTGTTTTGAATTTTTTAGTATTAAGTTTCCGTGACTTTTGTAAAAAAAAAATTCATTTACGTTATCATTGATATCCTTTGCTTGTCTGAGATCACCACATGTGATTGAAAGGGTTGTTTTCAACCATCAGACAACAGATAGAAACTATAACACTTGGAATTTGTATGATATTATTCAATTATTGTGTTTTCTGTATGTCATATGGATGTAATCTAGATTCACCCTCTTTTCTTTTCACAGCTTTTTTTTTTTAAAGTCTGTCAAATATCCAGTTAAATGTTTTTTGTTTTATTTACCGATTTCTTCCCATCTATTTACTAATTTATTTATTGTCTGTTTGGTACGATGGGCGGTTGGCATGCATTGCTGGTAGGTCCTACTTCTTTATCACCTATCTTTCATCTTGCTGTTTCCCTTTGATTCACCTTGAGATCACCGCATATGATGGACGGGGTAATTTCAATGAAACACAAAAAAAGAAAAAACTGGTGGGCTTGCTGATAGGTCCTACTTCTTTCCCGTCACTCTTTCATCACCTATCTTTCATCTTGCTGTTTCCCTTTGATTCACCTTGAGATCACCGCATATGATGGACGGGGTAATTTCAATAAGACAGACAATATCTGTTATTCATATATATTTCAAACATTTAAATTGTCTTCATTGTTTGATTCATATTAGCATGGTGAAAGCAAAGACAGTCGATGGCGCTTTTTATTTATAGAGGCTTATGAACCGAGTTTCAACTATGCGGTGAATGAGTTTAATTTTTTTTAAAATTATGATAGAACAATACAGCCTGTATTCCTCAAAGACGTGTTTGACGAAAACATGGAATCCCTGAATTCATGACCAAAGTCCCAACCTAGATCATGCTTTGTACGCCTACTACGATATTCCATGAAACACGTATTCCACAGATTAATTTTATGGTTCAATAAAGTTTGGGGAATACGGGCTGTACTGTGTTTGCCTTTTGGAGAGATAAAGATGTATCAAATGCTTGAGACTGATCTCAGAAAAATTTATACACATTTTCCATATATATACATCATATTGTTATTTTTATCATTGAAAGGAGTCATTTCAATAGTGTGTCTTTGTCCGTTTTGGCGAAAATCCTAGAGACTAAAACGAAATCACGCTTCGTGAAAAGTGTGAAAATGATATGATGAAAACCCATCATGTTTATAGTTGTTTTTAAACTTGGAATTCCCAAAGTTATCTGTGCCCGTCCATGGTTTTGGGGCATTTTTCTCTAAATGACGTAAATGTGACTTAGGCACGCCATTGACATGACCCTTTCATTTCTCTTTTTAATAGTCAGGATTCACCTTATTTCGTCAATGTATGAAAGGAGTGTCTGTCGTGTGTGGTGTTCTGTGCTGATCCTGATCCCATCGTATGTACGGGACGCCAGGCGAACATTGATTAAATGATGGGCTAAGTTCATGGGGTCATTATTGACTCTCTGGTACTGTTAAGTGGACAACGTTTTTCGCATGTGCGAGTTAATTATCTTGGAGGGGAAGCTTTGATACATCCATTTATTTATTTTTCGCGTCATACGGTTGGTCATAAGTCATTACTGTATCATTCCGTATGATTGGTAGTATGGAGAGTCTATTATGACAAGGACTAGGAGACTGGTCTGAAAGAGAGCGATTTTAATTGTGTCACAAGTATTTATATAGGCCTACTGTTTGTGTGTAGCTATTCATCGGTAGATGTAATCTTTTTTAGATGAGTTAACAAATGAACCATTTTGAGTTTGGTTGTTCACCACTAACCCCCCCCCCCCCCCCAACAGACACACACACACCACGCTACACCACACCACTGATCCTGTGTCTAGTTGGTATGCCTTTCTCCACTCGCCCCCTCCCCACCCCACCCACCTCCACCCCTTCCCTATCATGATCCTAAAGCACGTAATATTTTCCCACTTTGAACACCCAGTCCCTGAACTGTTTTAACCTTTGGAGTCGTGCCGTGGCTGCAACGTAAAGTGGCTGTTGTTGTGTCATTTTATTTGATTATTTAGTGGCCATTTGAGAGAGACCTTGTCTTGTCACCAATGTTTTGTGTCAAGGCAGATTCAAAACCCTGAGACAACTACTGCATGTGATAAATGGATGCGTTTAAATTGAATATTTTATTAAGTCTTTGTAAGTGAAAGCGCAAAGGTGGTTTCTCCTTAGAAGGAGTTCTCAGAAATGCAAGATTTGGGCAAGGTGAGTAGAGAGAGCATCCACCATATATATTTGAGGACGGGGAGATGCATAACCCGCCATGCGCCATTTTTACATATTGTGAGTTTTTTTCTTTTTCACCATCTCAGACTTTGAATGAAGAGTCTTCTGATGATGAAATAATTTCTATTTCAAAACTGACTCTATAATTGTGATTCCGCTCTAAACATGAAGTTGATTTTCTCAAATCATCTCCTTTGGATATTTTGGTTTTTGCATATCATCCCCTCATAGATATGATTCTGAGTTGGTTGTTCCCCTTGTGCTCAGTTACCAGGTCACTGAGAGTAACCATAGTCTGCAAGGGCATTATGAATGTTTTCAAATTTGACTATTGTCATTTGACGACTTTTTGTACCAGAAGGGATGTTTAGTTTGTTTAAGGGGAGGAAAATGTCAATGTTTCCTGTATTACTTTTGTAGAATTTTTGTACCAGAAGGGATGTTTAGTTTGTTTAAGGGGGAGGAAAATGTCAATGTTTTATTACAGAAGGGATGTTTAGTTTGTTTGAGTAGAATTTTTGTACCAGAAGGGATGTTTAGTTTGTTTAACGAGAGGAAAATGTCATTGTTTCCCTGTATTACTTTTGAGTAGAAGTTTTGTACACCTAAGCTGCCATTTAAAAAAAAGTTTTAGTTTTATAATTGAAAAGTTTGAAAGGCATTGTCTGTGCGTACCCATGTAATGTAAGTGTCGGGTACAAAGTCGACTTAATAATCGTACTTGATATCATCCGAGTGTGTAGCAACATATTTGTGTGTATATATATATATATTGTCACACCCTATCTGTGATTATATATATATATAATATTACTTAATATATGATATATATGTGAGCAGCCAAGTTCAAATGAGTCTTAAGCTATAACATCGTAACAAAATACGTGGAAAAGATTTCCTGTTTAAATGGGTAGGTGGGCTGTATTATTTACATGTTGTACTGATCTGGAAAGGAGTCAAACAAAAATACTACTGTGTGCTTCAAAGGATTACTGACTTGACCTCATTAGGTAGAGTGAATTGGATACTGAATGACTCCGGCAGTAAATTAATGTTTGTAGGTGAGTAATAATAATTACACGCAGTACTGCAGTATGTCAGCTGCTGTGCTATGATGATAAAAGTGTGTCACAGGAGTGTGAGTTGAAAACTGTGAGTCACTGCTAGAGAAATGTGTGTCTAGTGTGTGTGTGTGTGTGTGGGAACCAAATGCCAATTGATTGGAAAAGTAAGGTATGATGAGAAGCCGGCACCTGAGATTGAAAAAAAGTCCTATCTGCACTTTAGACTGTTTTGAGCTCCACACCACTCGCTCAATGTTAAGGTCATTATGGATGAATATTTATTAATAACACACTACCTTTGGTGTATATGGGGGTCTCCCAGTAGTCCAGAGGCAAGGTGTCGGCCTCTCAACCAAAAGGCAATAGGTTCGAGCCCCGCTGACCTTTGCACAATTTCCTCGAAATTTTTCAAGTAAAATCTACCCCCCTGGTCCAGATAGGTGGATCGACAACTAGTCCCATTGGAGACGTACAATAAAAAAGGAGGTCCCGTGTGCAGATCACAACACTGCACGTTAAAGATCCCCCTGGCTGTTTACATGGCAGTCCGGGCAATATTAAGAATCCTACTGAAAACCCAGAGATTGTGGATGTGGGGGTAAATCAAATCAAATCAAATCAATAAACAAACAAATAAATAAATTGGTCTATATAATATATCGTCTTTTAAACTCTCAATAATCTGTGTGGGATGTGATGAGATTTGTCCTTGTGGGATATGATGAGATTTGTCCGTGTGGGATGTGATGAGATTTGTCCTTGTGGGATATGATGAGATTTGTCCTTGTGGGATATGATGAGATTTGTCCTTGTGGGATATGATGTGAATTGTCTGTGTGAGATATGATGAGATTTGTCTGTGTGGGATATGATGAGATTTGTCCTTGTGGGATGTGATGAGATTTGGCTGTGTGGGATGTGATGAGATTTGTCCTTGTGGGATGTGAGGAGATTTGTCCTTGTGGGATGTGGTGAGATTTGTCCTTCAACTCCAACAAATGAGCAAATTCGTACATCTTTCGCTTTCTTGTCTTTATTAATTTTGGGCCTTAATTTAGTAGAGAAACTCCAGTTGTGCAGGTAATCTACACAAAGATTTCCATTTTTCTCCCCACCTTGAGATTTCACAAGTCAAAGAGTGAAGAGTGGGCTTACTTGTTTCAATCTTACAGTGTACGTCCATTTCATGTACAACTGATTTGTTTGTCTTTTCCATTTACTACATTCAAAAGACTAAAGTAGTCATGAAATTTTAAATAGAAATCCAAAGCAGCCTAACAAAATAACATAGTGCTTGCAGCCATATTCGATTCTATACGATATATTTTGCTTCTCCTGATTGATTACATCAGGTGGATTTATGTGTTTACACAGTTTCACAGACACTTTATTATTGTACTAGAATTTGTAACCATTTAAATCTCAGGTTAGACACAAAGTGCAGTTAGGGCCTTTTTTAACCTCAGGTGGTGGAGTGTTAGAGATGAAATCTGTGTCAGTGTCATTGTGCATGTACCCTTGATGGAAAGATAGGTAGCATGAATTGTGAAGAAAAAACTATTCTGAATAAAACGTTCTCTTTTTTTTTAAAGTATTAAATTTGATATTGTGTTCACTTCATCTTGAGCTAACTTATTTAGTATGTGTGTACATAAACAATTGTTTTATTTCCAGTGCAATAGTAAGATGTATAAGAGAAACATAAAGATACTATTGATTTTAATATTGAGGACCTGATTATGAATGCCGAATTCTAGGTTCCATATTACCCTTTAAAACTGAAGGATGAGGTGATTTTTTCCTTAGGTGAGGGATTAGGCAAAAACTAGTACTACATAAAGGACGATGAAAGTTCCCTTTATGTAGACCTTAGTACCTATTTCCATTTTCAATCTATAGTTTGAGCATTCCATGGTTGATCCTTTCTTGTGTATTGGTACTACTCTTCCCTTTTTCCAGCCGTCCGGCACCCGTTTGGACTTCTATACTTGTTGACATTTTGCATGTAGTAGTTTGTCTGCCTTTCTCCCTTGGTTTTTAATCATTTCTAGATAAATTTGATCTGCTCCTGGGGCTTTTTCTAATTTCACTTTTCTTATAGCTGTTTGGATTTCTTCCATTGATATATCTACATCTTTAGCTATCTCCTCTGGATTAGTTGTTACTCTTACTAATTGATCTTTACTCCTTGTTTCATACGTTCTGGGGGGATTATGTAATTGGTGAAAATGCTTTCTCAATGTTTCCATCATTCCGCTGTCTTCTTTCATTTTTCTCATTTGGCATTCTTAATTTGTCGTATTGGGCATGCTTTGGTCTTTCTCATGCTCTTCATTGCCGCCCAGAACAGCTTTTGATTTCCTTGATAAGTTTTCTTGAAGTCTTTGTCCAAACTCTTCCTATTGTCCCTGTTTTGCTTTCCTAACTTCCTCTTTGGCGAGAGTTCTTTCATTCACGTAATCTATCCTTTCCTCTGGTCTCTTTGTTTGCAAGTATTTTTTTACAGGCATCCTTCTTTTCTTTGATTTTAGTTTTGACAATCTCATTCCACCATGCTGTTCTTTTCCCATTTCCTTTAATTTGTTTCCTACCACAGACCTCTTCAGTGCAACTGAGGAGTGTTTCTTTATACACCTGCCACTTTTCTTCTATTGTGCCATCTGCATTTCACTGATAAATCTATTTATCCTAGATTGGTATATATCTGTGTTACTATTGGTTTATTTAGTTCCTCTATTTTTGGTTTAGCAGCTTTCTTCTCTTTCCTTTTCTGTTTGTTTTCTTCAGTCCGTAATCTCATTTTGGCAATCACTAGGTGATGATCACAATCACAAAATATTTCTGCTCCTCAGTTTACTCTTGCATCCAATATACTGTAAAAGAAGAGAGCTGCTAACTATTATGTAGTCTATCATTGACTTTTCACACCTGTCTTCATTTACTCTTGTATATTTGTTGATATCTTTATGAAGAAAAAGGTGTTTGTATTTTCATGTTATTCTTTAGGCAAACATCTATTAAAGTATTAGTCTCTCTCCATTTGAAGAAGTTGTTGTCTCTCCTTCTTTACCTATTACTCCTGACGTTTCTACATTGTTGCCTACTCTAGCGTTTAAGTCTCCTAAAACCAATAGTTCCTGTTTGTGTTTAAGATTCTCTGCAGCTATTTGTAAATCGTTTTCGAAGATATCTTTTTCTTCTTTAGTGGCGTCTTCATTTGGTCCATAAGCTATTAATAATTTAATTTCTCATCCTTTTGGTTTAATATTTACCTCTAATAGCCGTGGGCTTATAATTTTCCAACTTTTTAGTAGCTTTCATGCCTTTTACGCACTAGGAGGCCTACTTCTGCTCTAGCTCTATCTCTGACATCTACTCCTGAGAAGATTAAAATATGATTCGGTCCTACATTTTCTATTCCTTGTCCTTTTCTCTTTGTTTCTATAATGGCCAAAATGTCTACTTTGAATTTTTCTATTTCTTCAACTAATTCTAACTCTTTTCTATTTATTGCCCAAACGTTCCATGATCCAAAAATCAGTCCGTGTTCGTTTATGTTTGTCGTTGAAAGATCAAGCCGGTTATATTGCCTCTATTTCTCTGAATCAGTTAGGTTTTTGATAATCAGGTGATTAGCCACTGTATCCTAGGTAGATGATAGGCCTGCCATCTTGAGCCCCCTACCACGCCTTGTTATTTTTGTCAGGGTTAACTCACTTAGCCTTTGATCATTCAAGACCAGTCTATATGGCAGCGGGTTGTTATTTTCTGTCAGGGTTGACTCTTATAGCCTTTGGTCACCTCTCAGAATATTTATGTAGACCTATTTACATGTATACCTATTTTCATACTTCCACCAACAGATTCAGAAACCTATGTAGGTCTATTTTCATACTTCCATCAACAGATTCAGAAACCTATGTAGGTCTATTTTCATACTTCCATCAACAGATTCAGAAACCCATGTAGATCTATTTCCATACTTCCATTAACAGACTCAGAAACCTATGTAGGCCTATTTTCATACTTCCATCAACAGATTCAGAAACCCATGTAGATCTATTTCCATACTTCCATTAACAGACTCAGAAACCTATGTAGGCCTATTTTCATACTTCCATCAACAGATTCAGAAACCCATGTAGATCTATTTCCATACTTCCTTCAACAGATTCAGAAACCTATGTAGACTTATTTCCATACTTTCATTAACTGACACAGAAACTTATGTAGACCTATTTTCATTCTTTCATCAACTGGCTCAGAAACTTATGTAGATCTATTTCCATACTTCCATCAACTGGCTCAGAAACTTATGTAGACCTATTTCCATATTTCCATCAACAGACTCAGAAACCTATGAAGACCTATTTCCATATTTCCATCAACAGACACAGAAACCTATGAAGACCTATTTCCATCGACAGACTCAGAAACCTATGAAGACCTATTTCCATATTTCCATCAACAGACTCAGAAACCTATGAAGACCTATTTCCATATTTCCATCAACAGCCTCAGAAACCTATGTAGACCTATTTTCATACTTTCATCAATAGACTCAGAAACCTATGTAGACCTATTTTCATACTTCCATCAACACACAGAAACTTATGTAGACCTATTTGCATACTTCCTTCAACAGACACAGAAACCTATGTGACCTATTTGCATACTTCCATCAACAGAAACCTATGTAGACCTATTTCCATACTTCCATCAACAGAAAACCTATGTAGACCTATTTCCGTCAACAAACACAGAAACCTACGTAGACCTATTTCCATCAACAGATACAGAAACCTATGTGGACCTATTTCCATCAACAGACACAAAAACCTATGTAGACCTATTTCCATCAACAGACACAGAAACCTATGTAGACCTATTTCCATCAACAGACACAGAAACCTATGTAGACCTATTTCCATCAACAGACACAGAAACCTATGTAGACCTATTTCCATCAACAGACACAGAAACCTATGTGGACCTATTTCCATCAACAGACACAGAAACCTATGTAGACCTATTTCCATCAACAGACACAAACCTATGTAGACCTATTTCCATCAACAGACACAGAAACCTATGTAGACCTATTTCCATCAACAGATACAGAAACCTATGTGGACCTATTTCCATCAACAGACACAGAAACCTATGTAGACCTATTTCCATCAACAGACACAGAAACCTATGTAGACCTATTTCCATCAACAGACACAGAAACCTATGTGGACATATTGCCATCAACAGACACAGAAACCTATGTAGACCTATTTCGATCAACAGACACAGAAACCTATGTATACCTATTCCCATACTTCCATCAACAGACACATAAACCTATGTAGACCTATTTTCCATACTTCCTTCAACAGACACAGAAACATTTGTAGACCTATTTCCATATTTCCATCAACAGATTCAGAAACCTATGTAGACCTATTTCCATCGACAAACACAGAAACTTATATAGACCTATTTCCATCAACAGACACAGAAACCTATGTAGACATATTTCCATCCACAGATTCATAAACCTATGTAGATCTATTTCCATACTTTCATCAACAGACACAGAAACCTATGTAGATCTATTTCCATACTTTCATCAACAGACACAGAAACCTATGTAGACCTATTTCCATACTTCCTTCAACAGACACAGAAACCTTTGTAGACCTATTTCCATCAACAGATTCAGAAACCTATGTAGACCTGTTTCCATATTTCCATCAACAGATTCACAAACCTATGTAGACCTATTTCCATCAACAGACACAGAAACCTATGTAGACCTATTTCCATCAACAGACACAGAAACCTATGTAGATCTATTTCCATCAACAGACACAGAAACCCATGTAGATCTATTTCAATCAACAGACACAGAAACCTATGTAGATCTATTTCCATCAACAGACACAGAAACCTATGTAGATCTATTTCCATCAACAGACACAGAAACCTATGTAGACATATTTCCATACTTTTATCAACAGACACAGAAACCTATGTAGACATATTTCCATACTTTCATCAACAAACACAATAACCTATGTAGACCTATTTCCATACTTTCATCAACTGACACAGAAACCTATGTAGATTTATTTCCATACTTCCATCAACGGATTCAGAAGCCCGTGTAGACCTATTTCCATACGTCTATCAATTGACTCAGAAAGCTATGTAGACCTATTTCCATACTTCCATCAACTGTCTCACAAACCTATGTAGACCTATTTACATACTTCCATCAACAGATTCAGAAACCTATGAAGACCTATTTCCATACTTCCATCAACAGATTCAGAAACCTATGAAGACCTATTTCCATACGTCTATCAACTGTCTCAGAAGCCTATGAAGACCTATTTCCATACGTCTATCAACTGTCTCAGAAACCTATGAAGACCTATTTCCATACGTCTATCAACTGTCTCAGAAACCTATGAAGACCTATTTCCATACGTCTATCAACTGTCTCAGAAACCTATGAATAATGAAGACCTATTTCCATACGTCTATCAACTGTCTCAGAAACCTATGAAGACCTATTTCCATACTTCCATCAACAGATTCAGAAACCTATGTAGACCTATTACCATACTTCCATCAACTGTCTCAGAAACCTATGAAGACCTATTTCCATACTTCCATCAACAGATTCAGAAACCTATGAAGACCTATTTCCATACGTCTATCAACTGACTCAGAAATCTATGTAGACCCTTTTCCATACTTCCATCAACTGTCTCAGAAACCTATGTAGACCTATTTCCATACGTCTATCAACTGACTCAGAAATCTATGTAAACCACTTTTCCATACTTCCATCAACTGTCTCAGAAACCTGTGTAGACCTGTTTCCATACTTCTATTAACTGACTGAGAATACAGGTGTAGACCCATTACAATTTCCATACTTCTATCAACTGACAGAGAATAACTGTGTAAACGTTTTTCCATACTTCTATCAAAGGTCTGATAATACATGTGTAGACCTATCTTTCAACAGATTCAGAAACATATGTAGACGTATTTGCATACTTCCATCGACAGATTCAGAAACCTATGTAGATCTATTCCCATACTTCCATCAACAGACTCAGAAACATATGTAGACATATTTCCATACTTCCATCGACAGATTCAGAAACCTATGTAGATCTATTCCCATACTTCCATCAACAGATTCAGAAACATATGTAGACATATTTCCATACTTCCATCGACAGATTCAGAAACCTATGTAGATCTATTCCCATACTTCCATCAACAGATTCAGAAACCTATGTAGACCTATTTCCACACTTCCATCAACTGACTCCGAAACCTATGTAGACCTATTTCCACACTTCCATCAACTGACTCAGAAAGTTATGTAGACCTATTTCCATATTTCCATCAACAGATTCAGAAACCTATGTAGACCTATTTCCATACTTCCATCAACAGACTCAGAAAGTTATGTAGACCTATTTCCATACTTCCATCAACTGGCTCAGAAACCTATGTAGACCTATTTTCATACTTCCATCAACTGACTCAGAAAGTTATATAGACCTATTTCCCACAACTCCATCAACTGACTGAAAAAGTTATGTAAACCTATTTCCATAATTTCATCAACTGACTCAGAAAGTTATATAGACCTACTTCCATCAACTGGCTCAGAAAGTTATGTAGACCTATTTCCATAACTCCATCAACAGACTCAGAAAGTTATATAGACCTATTTCCATACTTCCATCAACTGACTCAGAAAGTTGTGTAGACCTATTTCCATATTTCCATCAATTGACTCAGAAACCTATGTAGACCTATTTCCATACTTCCATCAACTGGCTCAGAAACCTATGTAGACCTATTTCCATACTCCCATCACCTGGCTCAGAAACCTATGTAGGCTTATTTCCACACTCCCATCAACAGGCTCAGAAACTATGTAGACCTATTTCCATACTTCCATCAACAGACTCAGAAACCTATGTAGACGTATTTTCATACTTCCATCAACAGCCTCAGAAAACTATGTAGACCTATTTCCATACTTCCATCAACAGATTTAGAAACCTATGTAGATCTATTTCCATACCTCCATCAACAGCCTCAGAAAACTATGTAGACCTATTTCCATACTTCCATCAACAGACTCAGAAACCTATGTAGACGTATTTTCATACTTCCATCAACAGCCTCAGAAAAACTGTGTAGACCTATTTCCATACTTCCATCAACAAATTTAGAAACCTATGTAGATCTATTTCCATACTTCCATCAACAGCCTTAGAAACCTATGTAGACCTATTTCTATACTTCCATCAACAGACTCAGAAACTTATGTGGACCTATTTCCATACTTCCATCAACAGATTCAGAAACTTATGTAGACCTATTTCCATACGTCTATCAACTGACTCAGAAATCTATGTAGACCTATTTCCATGCGTCAACCAACAGATCCAGAAAACCTATGTAGACCTATTTCCATACTTCAACCAACAAATCCAGAAACCTATGTAGACCTATTTCTATACTTCCTTCAACAGATTCAGAAACTTATGTAGATCTATTTCCATACTTCCATCAACAGACTCAGAAACCTATGTAGACCTATTTCCATACATCAACCAACAAATCCAGAAAGTTATGTAGACCTATTTCTATACTTCCTTCAACAGATTCAGAAACCTATGTAGACCTATTTCCATACTTCCATCAACAGATTCAGAAACATGTAGACCTATTTCCATGTTTCCATCAACAGATTCAGAAACCTATGTAGACCTATTTCCATACTTCCATTAACTGACTCAGAAAGTTATGTAGACCTATTTCCATACTTCCATCAACAGAATCAGAAAGTTATGTAGACCTATTTCCATACTTCCATCAACTGACTCAGAAAGTTATGTAGACCTATTTCCATACTTCCATCAACAGACTCAGAAACCTATGTAGACTTATTTCCATACTTCCATCAACAGATTCATAATCTTATGTAGACCTATTTCCAGCCAGTGGACAAGAGATTAGATGATCCCGCCATCCACGAGTCTCCTGCTGCCTTGCAGACTGGTCTTGAATGATCAAAGGCTAAGGGAGTTAACCCTGCAGAAAATAACAAGGCCTGGTAGGAGGCCTCAAGGTGGCAGCCCCACCATCTACCTAAGATACAGTGGGCTAATCCCCTGCTTATTCGAAACCTAACTGATGCAGAGAAATAAATATAATATAACCGGCTTGACCTTTCAACGATGAAAATGGAAACGGACACGAACTGTGATTTTGGAACATGGAATGTTAGGGTAATAAATTGAAAAGAGTTAGAATTAGTTGAAGAAATGGAAAAAAAATTTAAAGTAGATCTTTTGGCCATTACAGAAACAACGAAAAAAAAGGACGAGGAAAAGAAAATGTAGGACCGAATCCTGCTGGTGGCTGGGATTTTTGTTCTGTCTATTCCTTGTATTTGTCTCATCTTTGTTCCTCTGGGGCTTTCATATTGTCTTATGTTATTACCTTCGCTACATAATAGTTAGCAGCTCCCTTTTTACAGTACATTGGAAGCAAGAGTAAACAGAGGGCAGAAATATTTAGTGATCATCACCTAGTGATTGCCAAAATGAGATTACTGACTGAAGAAAACAAACAGAAAAGGAAAGAAGAAAGCTACTAAACTCAAAAAGAGGAACTAAAATAAACCAATAGTAACACGGATAAATATCAATCTAGGATAAAAAGATTTATCAGTGAAAGGCAGATGGATCTGAAAATGATAGCACAATAGAAGAAAAGTGACAATTGTATAAAGAAACACTCCTGAGTTGTACTGAAGAGGTCTGTGGTAGGAAACAAATTAAAGAAAATGGAAAAGAACAGCATGGTGGAATGAGAATGTCAAAACTAAGATCAAAGAAAAGAAGGATGCCTGGAAGAAATACTTGCAAACAAAGAGGCCAGAGGATAGGATAGATTACGTGAATGAAAGGACTATCGCCAAAAGGAAGTGAGGAAAGCAAAACAGGGACAATGGGAAGAGTTAAAGACTTCAAGAAAGCTATCAAGGAAAGTAAAAGCTGTTCTGGGGGCAATGAAGAGCATGAGAAAGACCAAAGTATTCCCAATACGACAAATTAAGAGTAAAAGGAGAAATAATGAAATAAGACAGCCAAATCATGGAAGCGTGGAGAAGTATTTTCAAAAATTACATAATCCCCCAGAACATATGAAACAAGGAGTAAAGATCAATTAGCAAGAGTAACAAATAATCTAGAGGAGACAGCTGAAGATGTAGATATTTCAATGGGAAGAAATCCAAACAGCTATAAGAAAAGTGAAAATAGGAAAAGTCCCAGGAGCAGATCAAGTTTATCCAGAAATGATTAAAAAAACAAGGAGAGAGGCAGACAAACTACTACATGCAATATGCCAACAAGCATGGAAGTCCAAAAATGTAGAGCAAAATTTAATAAAAGCCATTACAAAGTTTTTTAGAACAAACCAACATGTTCAGTGAGTAGCTGGAAACATATCTGCATAATTTGATGTAGATATAGGGGTAAGACAGGGTTGTATCCTAAGTCCTCTTTTTGTTCATCACATTTATCGAGTCAGTCGCAAAGGCATCTTCAAAAATGATGAAAATGAATGTAGATATGTGGAAGCTCAAACCAGTAAATGTATCAACGCTTTCATTTGCTGATGATTTAGTTCTGTTTGGAAAATAAGAAAGTGACCTCAAGTCGAATTTCAACATTTTGAACAATGAACTAAATAAAAGAGGAATGAGAGTGAATGCAAGAAAACCAAAACAATGCTAGTAACTAGGGAAACTAAAACACAAAATATTAAATTGGGCAGGGAGAATTTAGAACAAGTTCAAAGCTACAATTACGTAGGAGTAATGATTAACTCAGAGGGAAAACTAAGAGAAGAAATCAGCCAGAGAATCCGAAAGGCAAGTGACAATATATAACCATCTGGGAAAGGCATGTGTAGGTGAACAAGAATTGTCAACAAAAACCAAAATGGCAGTATGCAGCACAGTTTATTGTCCTCTCCTCTATGGCAGTGAAACCTGGACCTTAGACAGTAGAGAATACAGTCAGCTGAAATGAAATATCTAAGAAGAGTAGTAGGGAAAACTAAAAGAGACAAAATCAAAAACACAACAATAAGAGATCAAACCAAAGCAGATGGCATAAAAACTAAGATGAAATAAATCAATTGAGATGGTTTGGCCAGGTAAACAGAATAAATGACAATATAATAGCTAAATCAGTATACAGTGCTAAAGAAAATTCGCAAGGTAAAAGACCAAAAGGGGAGACATCCGAGAAAGTGGGGAGAAAGATATAAAAGAAGCATTGAAGAATAGAAATTTAACATTTTTGGAAAGGAACGGACATACCTACATGCATACATACATGGAGAAACATACACACACATACATCTACATACATTCCTTCATTCATGTACATACATACATACATACATTCAACATACATACAAACAAATAGGTGTACATGTGTTGACATAGCCATACATACATACATACATGCATACATACATGCATACATACATACATACATACATACATACATACATACATACATACATACATGCTGCATGCATAATAAATCTTAAAACATACATACATACACACATACATGTATACATACATACATACATAATATACATAACATACACACATACATACATACATACATGCATATTACATTTACATATACATACATACATACATACATACATACATACATACATACTGTGTTATACATACACACATACATACATAGTTACATACATATTACTTACATACATTTTACATACATACATGCATACATACACACATTTGTGTGCATACATCCATACATACGTACATGTAATGTCATACATACATTCCTTCATCCATGTGTACATACATACATACATACATACATACATACATACATACATACATACATACATACATACATACATACATACATACATATACATGATACATACATACATACATACACACATGTGTTGTACATACATTACTATACATACATGATATCACGTAATTTATATACATACATACACATAACATATGTGTATACATACATATATACATACATGTGTTGCACATACATATATACATGTACATATACACACATATAATATACATACAAGTACATACATACATACTTACATACATGTGTACATACATACACACACACAACTATATATTACATACATACATTCATTCATTCTGTGTACATACCGATGTAAATACGTAATACATACATACATACATACTAGCCATACATGACATACATACATACATACTACATACATACATACATACATGCATATCATCATACATGTGTACTGTGTTACATGCCTACATACATACGTCACAGTCATACATACATACATACATATATATCATGTCATACATACATACATACATACATATATACGTCATGCGTGTATACATTGATACATACATACATACATACATACATCATACTACATACAAACATACATACATCACATACACACATACATGTGTTACATACATACACATATCACACACATGTGTGTATATGGGTTTACATACATACATACATACACACATATACATACATACATACATACATACATACATACATACATATTATGCATACATACATGCATGTACATACATACACACATACATACATACATACATACATGTGTACATACATAAACACATATACATACATACATACATGTACATATATACATACATACAGTCATACATACACACATACATGTACATACATACATACATACATACATACATACATATATACATACATAATGCCTACATACATACATACAGTCATACATACATACATATATACATACATATATGCATACATACATACATACATACATAGATACATACATACACACATACACACATACATACATGTTTTACACACACATGTATGTACATACATACATACATACATATACATACATACATACATACATACATACATACATACATACATACATACATACATACATACATACATGTACATACATACATACATGGGATATACATACATACACACATACACATATTAATGTACATACATGCATACATGTATATACATCTACATACATACATACACATGCATACGCACAGTCATACTACATTACATACATATCAATAAACGTGCATAAAAGTATATTCAACAGGACTTGCTTCTGCTCTAGACCATATCAATGAAGCTTAGTTATGCCATTATGATGTAACCTGAACAGCATTTTGCTTTCATTCTTTGTTCCTATGCATATTATATAATGCTATAATACTGTATCGATATATTGTGAAGCGATCAAAAGTTGCCAGCTCAGGAAAATCTTTAAGTCCACGTTGCCACTTACTGTCTCTCTCAAGAAGGCAAACCGGAGAGACTACCGGTAGGTTAGCCAATCAATCAATCAATCAAACAATCAATGAACCAATGTGCTGCGAGCGGGAAATTAATGTATCCAACCTCACGGCTTCATTAGCAACGGTGGGGTTTAGAGGAGTAGCTTCCCTTGAAAATCACCGCTCTCCTATCGGGGTGGAACAAGAAAGTGTGACGGAGGGCAACGGCTGTAAACACAAGCCAAACACGAAGATGCATGTTGGGTCCTATCGCTTTATAGGACAATTGCTTCGTTCTTCGTTCTGATTCGATCAATACAGTTGACTGATCTAGAGCGCGGACGGAAGAATGGCACAGAGTTCATTGATACGCAAAAACATTCCCCGGCCGTCTTGAATTGTGGGTGCAAAGTTATCTTTCGATATGTTGCGAACAGAACGGAGCAGACGAGAGCGGTGGTGAAACCTCCTGGCAGACGGACGGCGGCTTGTTGCGATGTCGATGTTTCTTTCTCAGTTCTTTTTGTACTCCCATCAAACGACGACAGTGGAGTTGCTGAGATTGATCTAGCATAGCAAAGGTATGTGCTAGCATAGAAGATCTATCCAACTGTTCATTCATTTCTTTACCTTTCATTTTTCTTTTCTTTTTTGTTGTTGTTGCTCTCTTTTTAACAATTCAATTGATTGCCGCTAAGTGCCAGCTCTAATACACCTGAGCGAGGCTATTGTTGGATACAGACCAGGTAGAAATCTACCATTCATTTTCATCTTGGGATGTTGTTAGAACTTGTAAGTTTTGGCGATGTTTCAACGGTGAGGTTTGCTAGAGGGGGGGGTGGGGGGGTACCGTTCTTTGTTAACTTTCTTGAAGACTATTGACCTTAAAAGCATAAACCTAGAGCTAGCACTAGATTTCGAATCTACATCTAAATTTAGATTTCTAGATCTAGATCTTCTTGTCCTTTATACTTCTCAAGATCTTGTGTGTGTGTGTGTGTATGTGTGTGTGTGTGTGTGTGTGTGTGTGTGCTGTGTCATCATTAGCACCAAAGTTAATTGATGTGCCTTATATTCTTATGTTTTCTCTCACCCGTACCGCCAGCTTGCAAAGTAACGGAAGCCCTGTTTGGCTGGTTTCCAACGGCCACTGACAAACACACACGCTCACAGGCACACAATACTTCTTGTACTGTCACACACACACACAACACATACACACACACACACACACACACACACAGGCACTTAGATACCTACAAAACACCTTCAACATGTTATATTCTTTACTGGGTGGAGGGTTCATTCTCATGGAGCTGCTCGTGAAACGGTTGTGTGTGAGATTAGGTGATTTTCCATTACTTTTTGTATTCAGTGAAACTGTTCTGAATATTGAGTGCTGAAATGTTGCCTACCTATACGATGGGAAGAAAAACACACACGAGAAAAAAATGAAAAGAGAGGGGGTGGGGTGAAAATATTCATGAAGGAAGACATAAAAATCATGTAGATCTAGAATCTATAATAGATCTACTATGAACTACTGTGTCACCTGTTTATGGGTGCAATTTCTGTTGGTCCAGGTAAGGTAAGCTGATATGTGTGATATGAAGATTACTTTTAAATGAATGCAACATTACTTTTTAGATTATGTGTGAAATCAACTAGATAGGCCCATTTTTTCATTTGTTTAAGGGTTGGGGGGGGTATTGTTTCATATTTGGAACTTATTCTTTCAGTTAGCTCTAGATTTATGTATAATGGTGTTTCATGTGTAATATCCACTGTAGTAGTTCAACTGTCATTTTGCCTTGCCACACCTAGGAACATTTCTGACACCAGTTCAGTCATCTCTAAATGGACATAAAAAGATATATATGTAGCTAGATGCTTGTCATTGCAAATGGAGAGGGAAAAGTTCATACAATCTTGCTTTATTCCTCCCACCCCCAGTATTTCATGACAGAAAAGGGGTGACTATTTGATTCTGATTGAAAGGCTAATAACCTATAAATAAATGACCATTATTCATATTCTCTGTGGACACCGTTATTTCTGGATTAAACTTTTGTTTTGGGTGCTTTTCATATTGCACTGTTAGCTGTTTAGATTTTATGTTTTATGCTATGATTTATATCTGTACATGTAGCTCTGCGTATCTTTGTGGTAGATTTAGTTTGGGAAATAGGTTTTTGTAGTTTGGCCTTTGTTTGAAGGCATTTCGTTCATCATCCATGCTAGCCTGTCCCCGCGCGATACACCACCTTGTCCTAGCGTGTCAATTCCGGCGTCTTTCGGTAGCTTCAGCAACTGGTCCCAGGAGTGTTCTGTGGTGCGGAGTGCCAGCTAGCACCACCAGTGCTACGGACAGGCCCGGACGATTGAACATTCCCCCCCCTCTCTCTCTCTCTCTCTCTCTCTCTCTCTCTCTCTCTCTCTCTCTCTCCCGTCCCCTACCTACTTAAACCACCACTCTGCGGACTGAATTATACACTTGTCCGTTGTTACACGTCAGAGGGGTTGCGGAATGCAGAAAATACTCGTGATCGAACTCCATTCAAGTTATGACAGCTCTCTCTCTCTCTCTCTCTCTCTCTCTCTCTCTCTCTCTCTCTCTCTCTCTCTCTCTCTCTCTCTCTCTCTGTGTTTCTGTCTCGTTCTGTTTCTGTTTCTCTGTCTGTCTCTGTCTGTCTCTCTGTCTGCCTGTCTGTCTGTCTGTCTGTCTGTCTGTCTGTCTGTCTCTCTCTCTCTCTCTCTCTCTCTCTCTCTCTCTCTCTCTCTGTCTCTGTCTGTCTCTGTCTCTCTGTGTCTCTGTCTCTCTCTCTCTCTCTCTCTCTCTCTCTCTCTCTCTCTCTCTCTCTTCTGTTTCTGTTTCGTTCTGTTTCTGTTTCTCTGTCTGTCTTTGTCTCTCTCTGTCTGCCTGCTGTCTGTCTGTCTGTCTGTCTCTCTCTCTCTCTTTCTCTCTCCCTCTCTCCGTCTCTGTCAGTCCGTCTCTCCCGTCTCTCCTCTCTCTCTCTCTCTCTCTCTCTCTCTCTGTCGCACTGTGTGTGCATGTGTTTGCGTGTGGTGCGTGTGTGTGTGTGTGCGTGTGTTCTACGCAGCTGATTGGGTTTATCGCTCCGTGGGTCCCCTTTTGGCTACCCGGTCAAACTGGGACGTGCCGTGGCTTGTCTAGACCTAACACCGCCACTCCGGTCCTTGCTCCAGTAACGGCGTGGAGAGGTTTTTCGTCGTGTGCTACACTACACGTATCATTCATAGGAAGCAATTAGAAATAGAGCAAGAAAAAAGGTTGAGTGGTGGGTAGGTGGGTTGGGGGGGGTTGGGGGGGGGGAGGTGATTGTGCTGGAAGGAAAGAAAAGAAGGGGGTTATAGAACTAAACTAAACGAGCTGGAGCCCACCTAGGATCTACAATACGTACGTATTGTATACAGACGTATAATATATTTATACCTGTGACATTTTCTTAACCTTTTAGCTTTATTGTAACGATTAAGCGTTGGGTTGTCCCAGTGCCCTCAGCCAACACCCCTCTCTTTTCCTATTCCACCTCGCCCTACTCCTCTGTCTTGTCTTCCTCCACCCCCCACCCCCTTTCCACCACCACCTTTCCATACGACCTTTCCTTTACGCGTTTTTTGCCGCTCTATTTTTTGTTTTGTTTGTGGGTTGGTTTATTTTGTAGATCTATTTTGTTTGTTTGTTTGCGTTGGTTTCGTTTTTGATTTTCTCGGTCGTTCTACTCTACTAGATTCTAGATCTGTATCTCGAACTCGCCTCTATTTTTTTCATTCAACTGGTTTCATAATGTGCCACAGTCACATGATTTTGAGGGTTTATTTTTTAGATGTGACAAGCATTTTTACGTAGATAAAAGATACTGCCTTGCTAGATCTACCGGTAACATTTCTTTATTTGTTTTCTTTTTTCTTAATGGTCGCGTTCGGTGAGTGGTGGGGTTAAGGGGAGTAGTGGGGGCAGGGCGAGATAGGAAGCGTATGTATGTCCTGTCTACCTGCCTGTACATGTTATTATGTGTCTGTGTCTGTACGTCTCTCTTTCTTTCTTTTCTTTCTCTCCCCCTCTCTCTCTCTCTCTCTCTCTCTCTCTCTCTCTCGCTCTCTCTCTCATACACACACACACACACACATACACACAATGTCTCTCTTTCACTCGAAACTAGATATATAAATAGACAGAGACAGTGGAAGACAAGCAGAAACAGAGAGCATGGATGTCGAGAGAGAGAGAGAGAGAGAGAGAGAGAGAGAGAGAGAGAGAGAGAGAGAGAGAGAGAGAGAGAGAGACAGAGATAGACAGACAGAGAGACATTGTTAGAGAGACATACGCCATACAGATCGACGAACGGACGGACATTGACAGATTAACAGAAAAACAGACAGACAGAGACAGATAAACAGAGTGGGAATCAGCAACATCATATTCATAGAGACGGGAAAAAAACCTAGCAGTAGGCACACAGACAGATAGACAGACAAATACAGACATAAACATATACCGTCTATGAAAGAAAGAATGGTATCACAGGGAAAGGTCAACCAACCCACACTCAAGGAGATCTAACTCATTAAATGCTCAATCATTGCCAGCCGGTGCCGTTTATTGAGCGAAGGACAATTTATTTATTCCGGACAGGTCAGCGATCACTCCCCGAAGCCAATGGCCTGGTGACGGGCCCGGTACTGGCTGTCGTCAGTCGTCATGTCAGTGATTGTGCCAGCCAGCCAATGCCTGCTCCGACACGCTTCGGTAATTGTTTGATTAAAGGGAGCTGTGGTTAGCTTGTTCCACGACAGGGGGTGTCATGGCATGCCTTTTTAGTTTTTAGTTTTTAGTCTTGTTTATTCATGTCAGTGCCGTCTCTATTTGTCCGTCTGTCTGTCTGTCTGTCTGTCTGTGTGACTGTCTGTCTTTCTGTAGCTTTGTTTACCTGTCTGGCTGTCTGACTGTCTCTCGTTCTTTCCGTATCTTGGTTTACCTGTCTGTCTGACTGTATGCCCTTATTTAAATCTCTTCTCTCTCTCTCTCTCTCTCTCTCTCTCTCTCTCTCTCTCTCGACTGTATCTCCCTTATTTAAATCTCTCTCTCTCTCTCTCTCTCTCTCTCTCTCTCTCTCTCTCTTCTCTCTCTGTCTGTCTGTCTCTCTTTTTATTCTCTTTTATTCTCTCTCTCTCTCTCTCTCTCTCTCTCTCTCTCTCTCTCTCTCCCTCTCTCTCTCTCTCTCTCTCTCTCTCTCTCTCTCCTCTTTCTCTCTCTCTATCTCTGTTTATTTATCTGTCTAGCTATATACACGTATTTGTCTATCTCCTGCCGATCTATTATAGCCTAATATCTGATTGCCCGTCTGTTTGTCGGTCTCTGTCTATAGCAGCTCTTCGTCCCTGCATCTCTGACTGTCTTAATCTTCCTTTGTCTCTAACTTTGGCTTTTCTCACTCTATCCCCCTCACATTTGCCACAACAGTAAGATTGCGTAAATGACAATTTCTGTATAATCAGCCAGCCATCAATCTGATTTATCTTTCACATGACTCTTCAAATCGAGATTTTGTAGTTCAGTGGACAATCAAACGATCAAGCAAGGGAACAAACATTCCAATCCAATACCCGTATAATATCAATCTATCGCTGATAGATGCATTTAATGCATGACTGCCCAACATCGTTGTTTCGCATGATGCATTCCATGCTATTGATTTGTCTGTCTGTCAGTCTGTCGGTCCCTCTCTCTCTCTCTCTCTCTCTCTCTCTCTCTCTCTCTCTCTCTCTCTCTCTCTCTCTCTCTCTCTCTCTCTCTCTCTCTCTCTCTCTCTCTCTCTCTCATCTCGCTTTCTTCTCTCCCCCCCCCCCTCTCTCTCCCCCCTCTCTCTCTCTCTCTCTCACTCTCTCTCTCTCTCTCTCTCTCTCTCTCTCACCTCTCTCTCTCTCTTTCTGTCTGTCTGTCTGTCTGTCTGTCTGTCTGTCTGTCTGTCTGTCTCTCTCTCTCTCGCTATCTTTCTGTCTGTCTCTCTGTCTGTCTGTCTCGTCTGTCTGTCTGTCTGTCTGTCTCTGTCTCTCTCTGTCTGTCTGTCTGTCTCTCTCCCTCCTCTCTCTCTTTCTCTCTCACTGTCTCTGTCTGTCTCTGTCTGTCTGTCTGTCTCTCTCTCCCCCCCCCCCTCTCTCTCTCTCTCTCTCTCTCTCTCTCTCTCTCTCTCTCTCTCTCTCTCTCTCTCTCTCTCTTCACTAGGTGGAGAGAGAAGTAGTATATAACCGTGGCACAATTTACCTTGGATGAAAGATGTAGGAACAATACGCTGGCGGGTATGGAGTGTGTGCATGTGTGTCGTATGTCGTGTATATTTGTTTATGTGTGCTAATGTGTGTGTGTTTGTGTGAGTAAGTGTGCTACTGAAGCTGCTATTGCTGGTGTTGCTGCTATGAAGTTACAGGTGAGAATGTCTACTTTTAAACTATGACTTTGCTTTTATATAGGCTCACTATGTCGTGTTATGTTCATGCATTCGCGTGTCAACTCTTGTACATGCAGACGTATTAATGTGTTGTGTGTGTGTGTGTGTGTGTATGCGTGCGTGCGTTGTCTTTCCATCCAATTGCGTGTTTTAGGTTTTCTCATGTTTGTATAGAGGCTGTGTGTGTATGTGTATTTTAATATAATAGTGTATAGTATGAATGTGTGATGTTAACATCTAGGCATATATGCATGCGTGTGCGTGTGCGTATGTGTGCATGTGTGTGTGTGTGCATGTGTTGGGTTGTCAAACATCTGTGTGTCCTTCTCACAC
Source organism: Doris montereyensis (assembly GCA_037039925.1). NCBI lineage: Eukaryota > Metazoa > Mollusca > Gastropoda > Nudibranchia > Dorididae > Doris > Doris montereyensis. The sequence continues at coordinate 4,279 of JAXRKP010001285.1, read as the reverse complement.
ACTGTCTGTGTGTACATAGTAATACTTCATAATAATGCACACGAATTTACTCTCCACCTCCCCCACAAATACACACACACAATATGTGGCGCGTGTGTATATTATGTCTGGGTCTGTGTTGGTGTGTGTGTTGATGTATGCGATCATAAGAAGAAAAGAAGAGAAAAAGCACACGCACACACACACACACATACAGTGTGTAAAGCAGTGCGAGCACAGGGGCACAGGTGACGACACTCACTTTCTGTGGGGTTTTCCACGCTGGTAGTTAGTAAGCAGTTTTTCGGCTCTTCTTGCTTATTACACCTATAACTGGCTTGCTATACTAGCTTCGTTCATTTTCTATGTTTTCTTCTTCAAGTCCAGGTAAGTGGTGTGGGTTCTTTTTTTTTTTCAATCATCGTCGTCCTCATTCTCTTCACCATCGTAATTATCATCATCATCATTATCATCAGTATCATTATCGTCATTATCTTCATCATCGTCGTTATCGTCATCATTATTATCTTCGTCATTATCGTCACTATCGTGATCGTCATCATCATCATTGTCATCATCATCATCATCATCATCATCATCATCATCATCACATCGTTTTTATTGTCTGACAGTGAGTGGATGATTATCGTTACCGTGTTCATATGAAAACTGTGATATATTTTATTACCACCACCATCATCATCATCATCATCATCATCATCATCATCATCATCATCATCATCATCATCATCATCATCATCGTTTTTATTGTCTGACAGTGAGTGGATGATTATCGTTACCGTGTTCATATGAAAACTGTGATATATTTTATTACCACCACCATCATCATCATCGTCATCATCATCATCATCATCGTCGTCGTCATGATCAGCATCATCATCAACATCGTCGTCGTCGTCGCCATGATCAGCATCATCTTCGTCGTCGTCATGATCAGCATCATCCTCATCATCATCACTGCTCTACCTAATTCTCTTCTTTCACTCTTTCAGTCATTGTTTTAAAGCTTGCCATTTGGTCTCTAAAACACCCCGAGGTCACCATGTATTAAACGTAGTAATATTAACTGACAATGAAACGATCAAAGCAAACAAGTCGTCGTCATCATCATCATCAGCCCCTACTTATTTCCTTTCACTCTTTCACTATTCTATAAGCATTATGTGTTTCTTCTTAATTCACTCTGAGATTACCGCATCTGGTGGAAGGGGGAGGGTAAGTGTCAATGCATCAGTTCCTCCATCTTAATTAATCATAAAAAGGTCACTGCTTATGGTGAAAGGGTTGGCTTCCAATGGAATCAGACTACCATGAGCTCCTCGAATGAATGAAAGGCTTCTCTCTTCTTTTTCTGACTCCCAATAGCAGGGGAAGGGGTAGTCCAAATGCAAGGTATCGGCCTCTCAACCAAAAGGTCGTGGGTTCAAACCCCGGTGCTCGCTTAGTCGGATGTGTTTTTTTTCGAGTAAACCTCGCCTTCCCCCCCACCCACCCCTTCCTGGTCCAGGCAGGGTGGATCGACACCTAGTCCCATATCGGAGACGAACGCTGGAAATGCGGTCCGTGGGCAGAGCACAACACACTGTGCACAAAGATCCCTTAGCTGTTGACAGGGCAATCCGGGCAGAAGGAGAAAAAACCCCAAATCCTACCAAAGCCCCCGAGTTCACCTTAGTGCTGTGGACGAGGCGAAAATCAAATCAAAGCAAATCAAAAAATGCCAACCCAACCAGACCAACCAAACAATGGCGAAGAGAAAGATTGTTGATAGTGATGATAGTAGTGATAGTAAACAGTATCACCACGTGCTGCTAAATTGATTTACTAACACATGGCACAGCTCTCTGGTTTGAGCACGTGCTCTCCTTGGACTAATGAAGGTTGTCTGTCTGCCTGTCTGTCTGGCTGGATGGGAACTCCATGTGTGGATGCAGTGGTGAATGAATGAAGGGGAATAATAGACTTCGGGACTGAGTGACAGATGGAAGTATAAAATGAGTGTGCGTGAGTGTGTCTGTTTGAGTGTTTGTGTATGTATGTATGTATGTATGTATGTATGTATGTATGTATGTATGTATGTATGTATGTATGTATATATTATTATATATGTATGTATGTATGTGTGTGTGTGTCTTTGTATATATTATATTATATGTATTTAACTGTGTGTATTTTGGGATGTTTTTGTGTGTGTTTATGTATTATGGGTTTATGTAGGTGTGTACAATATTATTATATTTATGTGTGTTTGTATATATATAGATATATGTGTGTGTGTGCAGTTATATAATATGTGTTCGAGTATGTTTATGTGTCCTTGTGTACGTTTGTAAGTTGCAGTTGGATGTATTATTTATGTGTATGTGTGTATTATAATGTGTGCTTGTCTGTATATATGTTCTTCTGTGTGTGTGTGTGTGTGTGTGTGTGTGCGCATGGTTTGTAGAGGCGTGTACGAGAATGTAAGAGGAGCATATTTTATTTCTTTTATATAGATCTATTATGATAATAATAATAATAATGACAGTCTCTTGCAAGAATGAGAAGATGCACGCATGACTGGACAGAGATAAAGGCGGCAGGGTGGGGATGTATATTGTATACAATGCAACGTATATAGTAGTAGTACGTCAATGGGGATGTGTTGGGGCGTTTATCAATGAGAATACCTCTACACACTACACACCTTTTGTTTGCCTGTCTGTATGTTATGTTCAATTTCTATAATATTGTCTATCTCTATAATAACGTCCTTTTTATGTATGTATGTATGAATGTATGAATGTATGTATGTATGTATGTATGTATGTATGTATGTATGTATGTACATATGTATGTTTGTATGCATGTATGTGTATGTATATGTATGTATATGTATGTATATATGTACGTATGTATGTTTGTATGCATATGTATGTATGTATTTATGTATGTATGTATGTATGTATGTATGTATGTATGTATGTATGTGTATGTATGTATGTATATATGTACGTATGTATGTTTGCATGCATATATGTATGTATGTATGTATGTATGGATATATCTATCTACCTATCTATCTTTCTATAAAAAATCCTACATCCAATCAAATGCGTTACAAACCATTCCCTACTACTACTACTACTACTACTACTACTACTACTGCTGCTACTACTACTACTACTACTACTACTACTACTACTACTACTACTATTACTATTACTATTACTACTACTACTACTACTACTACTACTACTACTACTACTACTACTACTACTACTACTATTACAACTACTTCTCTGTTGCCACCACTACTACAATACCACCACCGCTACCACCACTACACACCACCACTGCCACCACCACCATCGCCACTAGTACACTAATCACAACCTCATATTTGTCATGATACCACTAGAGTGGTGTACGACAAATTACCAATGGCTCATGTACCAGAATAATAATACAAATTATAAAAATAAAACACGTGTGTGCCTAGCTATTGCGTCCATACGACCTGGTGCGAACAGTGATATCAGTGGATAGCTATTTCATGGCATCGGGTTTCCCTGCTGGCTCACACACAGACAGGCACACACACACACACACGCCTATACACACACGTGTACACGCACTAATACACACACGTATACTCACATAGAAACACGAGACTCACTCAGGCAGGACCATTTTATTACCTATCGTGTTTCTGTATTAGATAGTGGATGATGATGGTGATGATGATGATGATGATGGCGATGATGATGGTGATGGGGATGATGGTGATTGTGATGATGATGATTATGATTGTAATGGTGGTAATGATGATAATGATGGGGATGGTGATTATGATGATGTTGATGGTGATTATGATGTTGACGGTAATGTGGATGATGATGTTGATGGTGATTATGATGGTAATGGGGATGATGGTGATTATGGTGATGATGATTATGATGGTAATGATTATGATAATGATGATGATGATGATGATGATGATGATGATGATGGTAATGATGATGATAGTAATGATAATGATGATGATGATGATGATATGATGATAATGAGATAATGATGATGATGATGATAATGAGGATAATGATGATGATGATGAGATGATAATGATGATAATGATGATGATGATGATGATGATAATGATGATTATGATGATAATGATGATGATGATGATGATAATGAGGATAATGATGATGATGAGGATAATGATGATGATGATGATGATAATGAGGATAATGATGATGATGATGATGATTATGATGATGATAATGATGATGATGAT
>JAXRKP010001284.1:127500-143413 GCA_037039925.1 Doris montereyensis | reverse complement strand
AAAGTTTAAATATAGGAGAAATGATGTAGCCAAAAAGCCACAAATTCAACCATTTTATTTAATGGTCATGATATGAGCTTGAGATTAACTGTAGAAATGAAAAAATGATATTCTAAATCTTTCTCTTTTACCTTCCTCTGTGAGCTGAGAACTAACTATCCTGGAAAATTGAGAGCTTTAGACCGTTTTAGTAAACGGAAAATTTTAAACATAGGAGAAATGATGTAGCCAAAAAGCCACAAATTCAACCATTTCTTTTAATTGTCATGATATGAGCTTGAGATTAACTGTAAGATGAAAAAATGATATTCTAAATTTTCTCTTTTACCTTCATCTGTGAGCTGAGAACTAATTGTCGTAAAAAATTGAGAGATCTAGACCGTTTTAGTAAGTGGGAAATTTTTAAACATAGAGATATGGGGTAGCCAAAAAAACAATTTTAACCATTTTAATGATTGGTCATGATATGAGCTTTAGATTAACTGTAAGATGTAAAACAATATTTTAATCTTTTTCTTTTATCGTGATCAATGAGCTGGGGACTAAATGTCCTTGAAAAATCAGAGCTCCTGCTTATTTTAGTAAGTGGGAAAGTTTAAATATAGGAGAAATGATGTAACCCAAAAAACCACAAATTCAGCATTTGTTAATGGTGCGATATGAACTTGAGATTATCTGTAGGATGAAAATTAATCTTCTAAACCTTTTTCTTTTATCGTCATCTGTGAGCCGAGGACTAATTGTCCTAAAAAATTCAGAGCTCTAGATTGTTCTAGTAAGCGGACAATTTTAAACAGAGGAGAAATGATGTAGCCGAAAAAACAACAATTTTCACCATTTTAATGAATGGTCATGATATCAGCTTGCGATTAACTGTAAGATAAAAAACAATATTCTAAATCTTTTTTCTTTATTCTCATCTGTGAGCCAAGGACTAACTGTCCTAGAAATGTTCTAGAAAAATCAGAGTTCTACACTTTTTTAGTCAGTGGGAAATGTTAAATATACGAAAAATAATGTAGCCCAAAAACACCAAAATTCAACCATTTTAATTAAAGGTCATGATATGAACTTGAGATTAAGTGTAAGATGAAAAACAATATTCTAAATCTTTTTCTTTTATCGTCATCTCTGAGGCGAAAACTAACTGTCCTAAAAAAATCTTTAAATCATTGTAGTAAGTGGGTAAGAATATATCAGAAATGGTGTACAAAAACAAGAATTTTACCGGATTTTTACACGGTCATGATATGAGCATGACACAACTGTAAGATGAAAAACAATATTCTAAATCCTTTTCTTTATCATCATTCGTACGAGGATCAATTTGCATTGAGAGTTTTTAAAACGTTTTACAGTGAAATTTTAAGCATAAAACAAACAATTTAAATCATTTAATTAATGGTCATGAGATATGAGCTTGAGATTAACTGTAAGATGAAATCGTCTTCTTAAATTGCTACAATATTCAGAGCTATTCATCCTTAGAAAAATCAGAGTCCCAGACTCCGGAAATTTTAAATATAGGAGAAATGATGGTTAAAAAAACAACAATTTTGACCATTTACTATTGTCATATTAGAGGTTGACATTATCCGTAAGACTTAAACAATATTCTTAAATGCTTCCAGTTAGTCCTCGGCTGACAGATGACGATGAACGAAAAAGATTTGGATTTTGATTTCATCTTACAGTTAATCTCAAGCTCATATCAAGACAATTAATTAAAATGGTGAAAGTTGTTGTTTTTTGGCTACATCGTTTCCGTTATGTTTAAAAGTTCCCACTGACTAAAACGGTCTAGAGTTATGATTTTTCTACGACCATTAGTCCTCAGCGCACAGATGACGATAAAAAAAGAAGATTATGAATATTATTTTTCATCTTACAGTTAATCTCAAGCTCATATCATGATCATTATTTAAAATGCTTAAAATCGTTGTATTTTGCCTACATCATTTCAGCTATGTTTAAAATTTCGAACTTACTAAAACTGTCTAGGGCTTTTAATTTTCTAGGAAATTTAGTCCTCGGCACACAGATGACGATAAAAGAAAAAGATTCTAAACATTGTTTTTCATCTTACAGTTTATCTTATGCTCATATCAAGACCATTAATTAAAATTTTTGAATTTGTAGCTTTTTGGTTACATTATTTGTCCTATATTTAAAATTTCCCACTTACTAAAATGGTCTAGAGTTATGATTTCTTTTGGGACAGTTAGTCATCCGCTCACAGATGACGATAAATGTAGGAGAATTAGTAAAATTATATTGCATCTTACAGGTAATCTCAAGCTCATATGATGACCATTAATTAAAATGGTTAAAATTGTTGTTTTTTGGCTATTTCATTTCTCCTATATTTAAAATTTCTCACTTATTCAAACGGTCTAGAGCACTCAATTTTCTAGGACAGTTACTCCCCAGCTCACAGATCACGATAAAAGAAAAATATTTAGAATATTGCTTTCCAGCTCTCAGGGAATCTCAAGCTCATATCATGACCATTAATTAAAATGGTTGAATGTGTAACTTTTTGGCTACATCATTTCTCCTATATTTAAACTTTCCCATTTACTAAAAAAGGTCTAGAGTTATGATTTTTCTAGGAAAGTTAGTATCGGCTCACAGATGACGATAAAAGAAAAAGATTTAGAATATTGTTTTCCATCTTACAGTTAATCTCAAGCTCATATCAGGACCATTAATTAAAATGGTTAAAATTGTTGTTTTTTTGGCTACCTCATTTCTCCTCTATTTTAAATTTCCCACTTACTATAAAGGTCTAGAACTATGAATTGTTTAGGACAGTTAGTCCCCAGCGCACAGATGACGATAAATGAAAAAGATTTGGAATATTATTTTTCATCTTACAGTTAATGTCAAGCTCCTATCAAGACCATTATTTTAAATGCTTAAAATTGTTGTTTTTTTGGCTACATCATTTCTGCTATGTTTAAAATTTCCAACTGACTACAACGGTCTAGAGCTCTCAATTTTCTAGGACGGCTAGTCCTCAGCTCACAGATGACGATAAATTAAAAAGATTGAGAATATTATTTTTCATCTTACTCTTTATTTTAAGGTCATATCATGACCATTAATTAAAATGGTTGAATTTGTATCTTTTTGGCTATATTATTTCTCCTATATTTAAAATTTCCCACTTACTAAAAAGGTCTAGAGTTATGATTTTCCTAGGACAGTTAGTCATAGGCTCATATATGACGATAAAAGAAGAATATTTAGAATATTATTTTTCAACTTTCAGGGAATCTCAATATCATGACCATTACTTAAAATCATTGAATGTGTAACTTTTTGGCTACATCATATCTCCTGTATTTAAAATTTCCCACTGACTAAAAAGGTTTAGAGTTATGCTTTTTCTAGGACAATTAGTCCTCAGCGCACAGATGAAGATAAAACAAGAAGATTTAGAATATTGTTTCTCATCTTACAGTTAATCTCAACCTCATTAATTAAAATGGTTAAAATTGTTGTTTTTTGGCTACCTCATTTCTGCTATGTTTAAAATTTCCCATTTACGAAAACAGTCTAGAGCTCTAAACTTTCTAGGACAGATAGTCCTCAGCTCACAGATGACGATACATAAAAAAGATTTGCAGTATTGTTTTTCATCTTTACAGTTAATGTCATGCTCATATCATGACCATTAATAAAAATGGTTAAAATTGTTGTTCTTTGACCACATCATTTCTGCTATGTTTGAAATTTCCAACCTTACTAAAACGGTCTAGAGCTTCTCTCAATTTTCCAGGAGAGTTAGTCCTCGCTTTCATAGATGACGATAAAGAAAAAGGATTTAGAATAATGTTTATCTTGCTAGTTAATGTCATGCTCAATTAAGTGACCATTAATTAAAATCGGTGCAAAATTGTTGTTTTTTACAATTTACTGCTATATTTAAAATTTCCCACTAACTATAAAGGTCTAGAGGTATGATTTTTCTAGGATAGTCAGTCTAAGGTTGACAGATGACGATAGATGAAAAAGATTTAGAATATTGTTTTTCATCTGACTGTTAATCTTAAACTCATATTATGACCATTAATTAAAATGGTTAAAACAATGTTGCTTTTTGACATCATTTCTCTTATGTTTAGCATTTCCCACTGACTAAAATGGTCTAGAGCTCTGAAGTTTCTAGGACAGTTGGTCCTCGGCTCACAGATGACAATAAAAGAAAAAGATTTAGAATATTGTTTTTCATCTTACAGTTAATCTCAAGTTTCATCATGACCATTAATTAAAATGGTTTTGTTGCTTTTTGACTACATCATTTCTCTATGTTTAAAATTTCCACTTACTAAAAACGGTCTAGAGCTCCCCATTTCTAGGACAGTTAGATCTCGGCTCACAGAACGATAAAAAAGAAAAATTGGAATATTGTTTTTCATCTTACAGTTTATCTCAAGCTCATATCATGACCATTAATTAAAATGGTTAAAATTGTTGCTTTTTAGCTACATCATTTCTCCGTATGTTTAAAAATGTCCCACTTACCAAAACGGTCTAGAGCTCTAAACTTTTCTAGGACAGTTAGTCCTCAACTCATAGATGAGGTAAAATAAAAATATTTCGGTATTGATTTTCATCTTACAGTTAATCTCAAGTTCATCTTATGACCATTAATTAAAATGGTTGAAATTGGAGACTTTTAGCTACATTATTCCTCCTATGTTTAAAATTTCCCATTTACTAAAAAAGGTCTAGAGTTATGATTTTTCTAATACGTTAGTCCTCAGCTCACAGATAACGATAAGACAAGAAGATTTAGATGTTTTCCATCTTACGGGTAATCTAAAGTTCACATGATGATCATTAATTAAAATGGTTGAATTTGTTGCTTTTTGCCACATCATTTTCTCTATATTTAAAATTTTCCACTTACTAAAAATGTTCTGAGTTATGATTTTTGTAGGACAGTTAGTTCTCAACTCACAGATAAAGTTAAAAGAAAAGATTTAGAAGATTGTTTTCATCTTACAGGTAATCTGTTCATATCATGACCATTAATTAAAATGGTTCAAATTTTTGTTTTCTTTGCTAAATCATTTCTATTATATTTCAAATTTCCACTTACTAAAAATGTGTAGAGCTTTCATTTTTTCGACAGTTGGTCCTCGGCTCACAGATGACGATAAAAGAAAAGATTTAGAATGTTGTTTTTCATCTACATTTAATCTCAAGCTCATATGATGACTATTAATTAAAATTGTTGAATTTGTTGTTTTTTGACTACATCATTTCTGTTATCTTTAAACTTTCCACTTACTAAAACGGTCTAAAGCCCTAGTTTTCTAGGACAGTTAGTCCTCAGCTCATATCAAAAATATTTCGAATACTGTTTTTCGTCTTACAGTTATTCTCAAGCTCATATCATCACCTTTTTTGATTATAAATATCTTCCTATGTTTAAAATTTCCACTTATTAAAAGGTCTGCAGTTATGATTTTTCTACGACACTTTAGCGTCCTCAGCTCACAGATAAAAGAAGAAGATATACAATATTATTTTTTCATCTTACGGTTAATCTAAAGTCTATATGATGATCATTAATTATAATGGTTAATTTGTTGTTTTTTGGCTACATCATTTCTCCTATGTTTAAAATTTCCCACTTACTAAAACGGTCTAGAGCTCTAATTTTTCTAGGACAGTTAGTCCTCAGCTCACAGACGACGATAAAAGAAGAAGATTTAGAATATTGTTTTTCATCTTACAGTTAATCTCAAGCTTATATCATGACCATTAATTAAAATGGTTAAAATTGTTGTTTTTTGGCTACATCATTTCTCCTATGTTTAAAATTTCCCACTTACTAAAACGGTCTAGAGCTCTGATTTTTCTAGGACAGTTAGTCCTCAGCTCACAGATGACGATAAAAGAAAAAGATTGAGAATATTGTTTTTCATCTTACAGTTAATCTCAAGCTCATATCATGACCATTAATTAAAATAGTTAAAATTGTTGTTTTTTGGCTACATCATTTCTCCTATGTTTAAAATTTCCCACTTACTAAAAAGGTCTAGAGCTCTGATTTTCTAGGACAGTTAGTCCTCAGCTCACAGATGACGATAAAAGAAAAAGATTGAGAATATTGTTTTTCATCTTACAGTTAATCTCAAGCTCATATCATGACCATTAATTAAAATGGTTAAAATTGTTGTTTTTTGGCTACATCATTTCTCCTATGTTTAAAATTTCCCACTTACTAAAACGGTCTAGAGTTCTGATTTTTCTAGGACAGTTAGTCCTCAGCTCACAGATGACGATAAAAGAAAAAGATTGAGAATATTGTTTTTCATCTTACAGTTAATCTCAAGCTCATATCATGACCATTAATTAAAATAGTTAAAATTGTTGTTTTTTGGCTACATCATTTCTCCTATGTTTAAAATTTCCCACTTACTACAACGGTCTAGAGCTCTATATTTTCTAGGACAGTTAGTCCTCAGCTCGCAGATGATGATAAAAGAAAAAGATTGAGAAAATTGTTTTTCATCTTACAGTTAATCTCAAGCTTATATCATGACCATTAATTAAAAGAGAGAAGACGATGGTGAAGGGTAGCAGAGCGCAGAGAGAGAGGGCAGACGAGGACAGTTAGACGGGATGAGCAGAGCACATGAGACGGAGGCGACGAGACAGAGGAGAGAGCGAAGGGTGCGAGAGAGAGAGAGAGGAGAGAGACAGACAGACAGACAGACAGGAAGAGGACAGACAAAAGACAGAGCAGAGGAGTTAGAGACGAGAGCAGAGGAGATGAGAGGGAGAGAGAGAGAAGAGAGAGGAGAGAGAGACGAGAGGGAGAGAGAAAGAGAGGAGGAGAGAGAGAGAGAGAGAGAGAGAGAGGGAGAGGTAAGAGAGATGAGAGAGAGAGAGAGGAGAGAGAGCGAGAGAGAGAGAGAGAGAGACAGAGGAGCAGAGAGCAGAGAGCAGAGAGCAGAGAGCGAGAGAGAGACGAGACCGAGACAGAGCAGAGCAGAGAAGAGAGAGAGAGAGAGAGGGAGAGACCGAGAGAGAGAGGAGAGCGAGAGACGAGGAGAGAGAGATGAGAGAGAGAGAGAGAGCGAGGAGGAGGGGAGAGGGGGTGGGTTCAGATGCCCGAGATGATCTTTCTCCAGGATGCCCATGTCCTTGCATTTTCTCTGTTTCCTTCCAAAAATGTTAAATTTCTATGCTTCAATGCCTCTTTTTATAGCTTTCTATCCGACCTTTCTCCGAGGTCTGCCTTTTGGTCTTTTACTTTGGGCTTTAGCACTGTATACTGATTTAGCTGTTCTATTGTCATTCATTCTGTTTACATGCCCAAACCACCTCAATTGATTTGTTCTCTACCTTAGTTTTTATGTCATCTGCTTTGGTTTGATCTCTTATTGTTGTGTTTCTGATTTTGTCTCGTTTAGTTTTCCCCTACTACTCTTCTTAGCTATTTCATTTCAGCTGCCTGTACTCTACTGTGTTCTCTACGTGTCTAAGGTCCAGGTTTCACTGCCATAGAGGAGAGTAGGACACAATAAACTGTGTTGTATACTGCCTTTTTGGTTTTTGGTGACAATTCCTGCTTTACCTACAAATGCCTTTCCCTAGATGGTTATATATTGCACTTGCCTTTTGGATTCTCTGGCTGATTTCTTCTCTTAGTTTTCCCTCTGAGTTAATCATTACTCCTGGGTAATTGTAGCTGTGAACTTGTTCTAAATTACTCCCTGCCCCAATTTAAGATTTTGTGTTTTAGCTTCCCTAGTTACTAGCATTGTTTTGGTTTTCTTTGCATTAACTCTCATTCCTCTTTTATTTAGTTCATTGTTCATAATGTTGATATTCGCCTGAAGGTCCCTTTCTGGTTTTCCAAACAGAACTAAATCATCGGCAGATGAAAGCATTGATACATTTACTGGTTTGAGCTTCCACATACCTACATTCATTTTCTTCATTTTTGAGGATGCCTTGGCGACTGAATCCATAAATGTGATAAACAAAAGAGGACTTAGGATACAACCCTGTCTTACTCCTATATCTACATCAAATTCTGCAGATATGTTTCCAGCTACTCTCACTGCACATGTTGGTTTATTGTAAAAACATTTAATGGCTTCTATTAAATTTTGCTCTACATTGTGTTCTTTTAAGGAATGCCATAGTTCGTCCCTCCTCACAGTGTCAGATGCCTTTTCTAAGTCTATAAAACACAGGTGCAAGTCAATGTTTCTCTCAAGGAATTTTTCTATTATTTGTCTAATTGTAAATATGTGGTCTTGTACACTTCTTCCTGGTCTAAATCCACTCTGATGCTCTTCAATCTGATCCTCTACTCTTTTCCTTTGTCTCATTTCCAGTATCCTGGCATGCTTTTCCTGGAACGCTAAGTGGTGATATCTCTCTATAGTTTGAGCATTCCATAGTTGATCCTTTCTTATGTATTGGTACTACCGTTCCCTTATTCCAGTCGTCTGGCACCTGTTTGGACTTCCATGCTTGTTGGCATATTGCATGTAGTAGTTTGTCTGCCTCTCTCCCTTGGTTTTTAATCATTTCGAAGATATTGGCCATGGAAATAAGGTCCCGTTGGCCCAGTGACGTCAGACATCCCGGCGCCAGGTGTTCGAGGCCCAGCTCAGTCGACGACGGGTGATGACAGGTCACGACAGTACATCATTCCTACGACAAAAGCGTTGCCCTCGTATGCTTTCGATTGCTTTGAAAAGTTTTTGACGTGTTTATCAAGTGATAAGTAATTACACAATTTAGACTTTCGACGGCGCTCTGCGGCGCCGATGTGGAAAAAGCGTTCTATCTGTGGTCGCCCTATGTGGATGACAATTCTACTCAAAAGCGGAGAAACAATGCGTTTTTCTTTTAAATAATTAAACGTCAAATGAAAACGGTCCTGGGGTCATTTAGAACGTGGATGCAAAACATGGTTACACTTAGTGACTAGACAACAGATCCTGACAAACAAAAGATCGACCAGCTAAGAATTATATATGTAGACAGAGAGAGAGAGATAGATAGAGAGAGAGAGAGAGAGAGAGAGAGAGAGAGAGAGAGAGAGAGAGAGAGAGAGAGAGAGAGAGAGGAGAGAGAGAGAGAGAGAAGAGAGAGAGAGAGAGGGGGAGGGAGGGAGAGAGAGAAAGAGAGAGAGAGAGAGAGAGAAACAGAGAGAGAGAGAGAGAGAGAGAGAAACAGAGAGAGAGAGAGAGAGAGAGAGAGAGAGAGAGAGAGAGAGAGAGAGAGAGAGAGAGAGAGAGAGAGCGAGAGATCTCCATTGTTTTTATTTATCTGAATCTATAGCAGAGTAGTAACACTGCGGGATTTTTTGCCCAGTATCTTTTATACCTTGGAAGAAAATAATATTGACACCTTGATGAACTAGCCTATGACACCGTTTTCACATCTATTATTTAGCAGTTTGATCGACTTGTAGAACCCGGATATTTAGTTTTAGACCCGTTTTGTTTTTTGTTCGTTTGTTTGTTGTTTTTTTGTTGTTTTGTTTGTTTTTTGTTTTGTTTTTTTGTTGTTTTTTTTTTGGGGGGGGGGGGGCAATTGTGTTGGGTTTTTTTTTTTTTTTTGGGGGGGGTTGGGGGGGGCATCGTGTAGCACGTGACGGTCCTCTTTCCTTGGTTAAACCAAAATAAAATAAAATGGTTATGGAACTGGAACGTTCTTGGCCAGCTTTCACGCCTAGTAATCGTCAAAGAAATGAGCATCACATTTTGAGTAAAAGACTTTAAATTGACATTTCGATATAATTCAATGATATATCTATTATATTGGTCTAAATATATCAAATACAGATCCATATAGTTCGGAAAATACGTGCATGTATACAATTCTAGAGTTAGATCTAGATAGATCTAGATCTTCTAGATCTAAAATCTAGATCTAAGTTGAGATGTAGATTCCTCTATATCATCTTAACAATCCAGGGTTTAGGTCTAAATTGAGATGTAGATTCCTCTATATCATCTTAACAATCCAGATCTAGATCTAAATTGAGATGTAGATTCCTCTATATCATCTTCACAATCCAGATCTAGATCTAAATTGAGATGTAAATTCCTCTATATCATCTTAACAATCCAGGTTTAGATCTAAATTGAGATGTAGATTCCTCTATATCATCTTAACAATCCAGATTTAGATCTGTGTAGCTACGTTTAGCTCTGAAAATGTATATAGATCTATTAAGACAGCAATACATATATCGGGCGTACGTCTAATCTCCAAGTGACGATGTAGTCGTATCCATTTCCTTGAGGATTATCGGGTTTATTAGGATCGTAAGTAAGTAAATAAGTAATTCCCACACTTATAGGTTGAGTCTGGGGTAATCAGAAGTAAAGCATACGGCACATTGTCGTAGTTTGCCTTTGCTTTCCACGCAGCCTTTACGGCACATTGTCGTAGTTTGCCTTTGCTTTCCACGCAGCCTTTACGGCACATTGTCGTAGTTTGCCTTTGCTTTCCACGCAGCCTTTACGGCACATTGTCGTAGTTTGCCTTTGTTTTCCACGCAGCCTTTACGGCACATTGTTGTAGTTTGTCTTTGCTTTCCACGCAGTCTTTACGGCACATTGTCGTAGTTTGCCTTTGCTTTCCACGCAGCCTTTACGTTACGTATGAACGTAAATCAAAATCTATCAAGTAGAGCCTAAACTGTTACATATGAACGTAAATCAAAATCTATCAAGTGGAGGCTAAACTGTTACATATGAACGTAAATCAAAATCTATCAAGTGGAGGCTAAACTGTTACTTATGGACGTAAATCAAAATCTATCAAGTGGAGGCTAAACTGTTACTTATGAACGTAAATCAAAATCTATCAAGTGGAGGCTAAACTGTTACTTATGGACGTAAATCAAAATCTATCAAGTGGAGGCTAAACTGTTACATATGAACGTAAATCAAAATCTATCAAGTGGTGGCTAAACTGTTATGTATGAACGTAAAGAGAAACCTATAAAGTGAAGGCTGAGTAGTTATGTATGAACCTAAGGAGAAACCTATAAAGTGGAGGCTGAATAGTTATGTATGAACCTAAAGAGAAACCTATTAAATTAACGCTAAACTGTAACGTATGAACGTAAAGAGAAATCTATAAAGTAGAGGCTAAACTCTTACATGTAAATGTAAAGAGAAATCTATAAAATAGAGACTAAATTGTTACGTATGAACGTAAAGAGAAACATACCAAGTGGAAGCTGAACTATAACATACAAACGTAGAGAGAAACCTATAAAGTAGAGACTAAACTGTTATGTATAAGTCTAAAAAAGACTATAAAGTCTAGGTTAAACTGTAACGTATAAACCTAAAATGAAATCTATAAAGTAAAGGCTTAACTATTACCTATGAAACTCATAAGAAAATTTATAATGCCAAGGCTAAACTGCTCTGTATGAATCTAACAAGAAAGCTATGAAGTAGAGACTAAACTGCTCTTTATGAATCTAAAAAGGAACCTATAAAATAGAGACTAAACTGTTCTGTATGAATCTAAAAAGAAACCTATAAAGTAGAGGCTAAACTATGCTGTATGAATCTAAAAAGAAATCTATAAAATAGAGACTAAATTGCTCTGTATGAATCTAAAAAGAAATCTATAAAATAGAAACTAAACTGCTCTGTATGAATCTAAAAAGAAACATATAAAGTAGAGACTAAAAACCGCTCTGTATGGATCTAAAAAGAAACCTATAAAGTAGAGACTAAACTGTTCTGTATGAATCTAAAAAGAAACATATGAAATAGAGGCTTAACTGTTCTGTATGAATCTAAAAAGAAACCTATAAAGTAGAGACTAAACTGTTTTGTGTGAATTTAAAAAGAAACATATGAAATAGAGGCTAAACTGTTCTGTATGAATCTAAAAAGAAACATTATAAAGTAGAGAATAAACTGTTACGTATAAATCTAAACAGAAAACATATAAAGTAGAGACTAAACTGTTCTGTATAAATCTAAAAACAAAACCTATAAAGTAGAGGCTAAACTGTTCTGTGTGAATCTAAAAAGAAACTGTTACGTATGAACGTAGAGAGAAGTCTATAAAATAGGGATTCAGCTGTACCGTATGAACGTAAAGAGACATCTATGAAGTAAAGGCTAAACTGCTACGAATGAACGTAAAGACAAATCTATAAAGTAAAGGCTAAACTACTACGTATGAACGTAAAGACATATCTATAAAGTAAAGGCTAAACTACTACATATGAACGTAAAGAGACATCTATGAAGTAATGGCTAAGCTACTATGTATGAACGTAAAGAGACATCCATTTTGTAAAGGCTAAACTATTACGTATGAACATAAAGAGAAATCTATAACGTATAGGCTAAACTACTACGTATGAACGTAAACAGAAATCTATAAAGTAAAGGCAAAATAAACTACTACGTATGAACGTAAAGAGACATCTATGAAGTAAAGGCTAAACTATTACGTATGGACGTAAAGATACATCTATAAAGTAAAGGCTAAACTACTACGTATGAACGTAAAGAGATATCTATAAAGTAGAGGCTAGACTACTAGGTATTGACGTAAAGAGACATCTATAAAGTAAAGGCTAAACTACTACGTATGAACTTAAAGAGACATCTATAAATTAGAGGCTAAACTACTACGTATAAACGTAGCCTCAAAAGATACCTATAACGTCAATGTTAAACTGCAACGTATGAATGTAAAGAGACATTTGTAAAGTAAAAGTTTAACTACTACATATGAACGTAACCTTAAAAGATACCTATTACGTCAATGTTAAACTGTAACGTAGGAACGTAAAGAGACATCCATAAAGTAAAGGCTAAACTATTACGTATGAACGTAAAGAGACATCTATAAAGTAAACTACTACGTATGAACGTAAAGAGATATCTATAAATTAAACTACTACGTATGAACGTAAAGAGATATCTATAAAGTAAAGACTGAACTACTACGTATGAATGTAAAGAGATATCTATAAATTAAACTACTACGTATGAACGTAAAGAGATATCTATAAATTAAACTACCACATATGAACGTAAAGAGATGTCTATAAAGTAAAGGCTGAACTACTACGTATGAACGTAAAGAGATATCTATGAAGTAAAGGCTGAACTACTACATATGAATGTAAAGAGATATCTTTAAATTAAACTACTACGTATGAACGTAAAGAGATATCTATAAATTAAACTACTACATATGAATGTAAAGAGATATCTTTAAATTAAAATACTATGTATGAACGTAAAGAGATATCTATAAAGTAAAAGGCTGAACTACTACGTATGAACGTAAAGAAATATCTATCAATTAAACTACTACATATGAACGTAAAGAGATATCTTTAAATTAAACTACTACGTATGAACGTAAAGAAATATCTATAAATTAAAGTACTACGTATGAACGTCAAGAGATATCTATAAAGTAAAGGCTGAACTACTACGTATGAATGTAAAGAGATATCTATAAATTAAACTACTACATATGAACGTAAAGAGATATCTTTAAATTAAACTACTACGTATTAACGTAAAGAGATATCTATAAATTAAACTACTACATGTGAACTTAAAGAGATATCTATAAATTAAACTACTACATAAGAACGTAAAGAGATATCTTTAAATTAAACTACTACATATGAAGGTAAACGGATATCTATAAATTAAACTACGACATATGAACATAAAGAGATATCTTTAAATTAAACTACTACGTATGAACGTCAAGAGATATCTATAAAGTAAATTACTACGTATGAACGTAAAGAGATATCTATAAATTAAACTATTACATATGAACGTAAAGAGATATCTATAAATTAAACTATTACATATGAACGTAAAGAGATCTCTATAAAGTAAACTATTACGTATGAACGTAAAGAGATATCTATAAATTTAACTACTACATGTGAACGTAAAGAGATATCTATAAATTAAACTACTACATATGAACGTAAAAAAGATATCTTTAAATTAAACTACTACATATGAAGGTAAACGGATATCTATAAATTAAACTACGACATATGAACGTAAAGAGATATCTTTAAATTAAACTACTACATATGAACGTAAAGAGATATCTTTAAATTAAACTACGACGTATGAACGTAAAGAGATATCTTTAAATTAAACTACTACGTATGAACGTAAAGAGATATCTATAAATTAAACTATTACATATGAACGTAAAGAGATATCTATAAATTAAACTATTACGTATGAACGTAAAGAGATATCTATAAATTTAACTACTACATATGAACGTAAAGAGATATTTATAAAGTAAACTACCACGTATTAACGTAACCTCAAAAAGGATACCTATTACGTCAATGTTAATCTGTAACGTATGAACGTAACCTCAAAAGATACCTATTACGTCAATGCTAATCTGGAACGTATGAACATAACCTCAAAAGATACCTATTACGTCAATGTTAATCTGTAACGTATGAACGTAACCTCAAAAGATACCTATTACGTCAATGTTAATCTGTAACGTATGAACGTAACCTCAAAAGATACCTATTACGTCAATGCTAATCTGGAAGGTATGAACGTAACCTCAAAAGATACCTATTACGTCAATGTTAATCTGTAACGTATGAACGTAACCTCAAAAGATACCTATTACGTCAATGTTAATCTGGAACGTATGAACGTAACCTCAAAAGATACCTATTACGTCAATGTTAAACTGTAACGTATGAACGTAAAGAGACACGTTGCCCTATTTCAAATAATCGTTGATTTTTTTCTCCTCCTTTTAAACCTGTCAGGCTAGCTATCGCATGCCATGAACTGACTGTCGATAGTGCTATATATTGAAAAACGACCAACGCAACGGCATAACTGAAAGTGATTGGACTTCAGTTATAATTTGTTTAGTTGCACCGGACTAGAAATCTATAAGATTTCTGTTAATTCTTTTGGCGATAATGTTTTCGTTTTATTGTCTCGTTGCTCTTTCTTTCTCATTGTCTTAAGAAGCCACGTGTCAACAAACGTTGAGCGTAATGATATTCTTTACTACTATCTTAGCTTCCTTTACAATGTAAATATCGACAGTAAACAAAGAATGATTCCTTTACTAGATATATACACACAGAACGTATTTGATATGTCTCACAGTTCTCTTACGAAATCGATTATAATAGTTTGAGTTTAAGTTAAATGATCTCTCTCTCTCTCTCTCTCTCTCTCTCTCTCTCTCTCTCTCTCTCTCTCTCTCTCTCTCTCTCTCTCTCTCTCTCTCTCTCTCTCTCTCTCTCTCTCTCTTAGGGTTATTTTGTAGGATTTCTAGCTTTGCCCGGACTGCTTTGTAAACAGCTAAGGGATGCTGAACGTGCAGAGAGTACTGTGAATAATACAAAGATTATTGTGATAAGTAGAGATACTGATGCAAAGACACATACAAAGAGATACAACAGGATACTGATGCCGAGAAGCATTCAAAGACACACACACACACACACACACACACACACACACACACACACAGACAGGTATACTGATGCAGAGAGACATACAAAGACACACACACACACACATACGAACACTGATGCAGAGAAACACACAAACATAATGACAGACATAGTGATGCAGAGAAACAGACAAACACCATTAACAGAGATAGTGATGCAGAGAAACATACAAACACAATTAGCAGAGATACTGATGCAGAGAAAGATACAAACACAATTAACAGAGATAATGATGCAGAGAAACACACAAACACAATTAACAGAGATACTGATGCAGAGAAACATACAAACACCATTAACAGAGATAGTGATGCAGAGAAACATACAAACACAATTAACAGAGACAATGATGCAGAGAAACATACAAACACCATTAACAGACAT
>JAXRKP010001284.1:107500-117500 GCA_037039925.1 Doris montereyensis | reverse complement strand
ACGAGAAAGATTTTCAAAACTGATGGTACGGATCGAACCCACCACCTTTTGGTTGAGAGGCCGACAACTTGCCTCTGGACTACCGAGTCCCCGAGGGCCAAAACAATCTGCCCGTACTGGAAATCTAACTCTGGCCTCCTTCCTGGGTGGTAATCCCCGTATTGGAAATCTAACTCTGGCCTCCTTCCTGGGTGGTAATCCCCGTACTGGAAATCTAACTCTGGCGTCTTTCCTATGTGGTAGTCCCCGTACTGGAAATGTAACCCTGGCCTCCTTCCTGGGTGGTAATCCCCGTACGGAAATCTAACTCTGGCCTCTTTCCTGGGTGGTAATCCCCGTACTGGAAATCTAACTCTGGCCTCTTTCCTATGTGGTAATCCCCGTACTGGAAATCTAACTCTGGCCTCTTTCCTGGGTGGTAATCCCCGTACTGGAAATCTAACTCTGGCCTCTTTCCTGGGTGGTAATCCCCGTACTGGAAATCTAACTCTGGCCTCTTTCCTGGGTGGTAATCCCCGTACTGGAAATCTAACTATGGCCTCTTTCCTATGTGGTAATACCCGTACTGGAAATCTAACTCTGGCCTCCTTTTCTATGTGGTAGTCTCCGTACTGGAAATCTAACTCTGGCCTCTTTCCTATGTGGTAATCCCCATACTGGAAATCTAACTCTGGCCTCCTTCCTGGGTGGTAATACCTGTACTGGAAATCTAACTCTGGCCTCCTTCCTATGTGGTAATACCCGTACTGGAAATCTAACTCTGGCCTCTTTCCTATGTGGTAGTCTCCGTACTGGAAATCTAACTCTGGCCTCTTTCCTATGTGGTAGTCTCCGTATTGGAAATCTAACTCTGGCCTCCTTCCTAGGTGGTAATACCTGTACTGGAAATCTAACTCTGGCCTCCTTCCTAGGTGGTAATACCTGTACTGGAAATCTAACTCTGGCCTCCTTCCTAGGTGGTAATACCTGTACTGGAAATCTAACTCTGGCCTCCTTCCTATGTGGTAATACCTGTACTGGAAATCTACCTCTTGCCTCCTTCCTATGTGGTAGTCTCCATACTGGAAATCTAACTCTGGCCTCTTTCCTATGTGGTAATCCCCGTACTGGAAATCTAACTCTGGCCTCTTTCCTATGTGGTAATACCCGTACTGGAAATCTAACTCTGGCCTCTTTCCTATGTGGTAATACCTGTACTGGAAATCTAACTCTGGCCTCCTTCCTATGTGGTAATACCCGTACTGGAAATCTAACTCTGGACTCCTTCCTATGTGGTAATCCCCGTACTGGAAATCTAACTCTGGCCTCCTTCCTATGTGGTAATACCTGTACTGGAAATTTAACTCTGGCCTCTTTCCTATGTGGTAGTCTCCATACTGGAAATCTAACTCTGGCCTCTTTCCTATGTGGTAATACCCGTACTGGAAATCTAACTCTGGCCTCTTTCCTATGTGGTAATCCCCGTACTGGAAATCTAACTCTGGCCTCTTTCCTATGTGGTAATACCTGTACTGGAAATCTAACTCCGGCCTCCTTCCTAGGTGGTAATACCTGTACTGGAAATCTAACTCTGGCCTCCTTCCTAGGTGGTAATACCTGTACTGGAAATCTAACTCTGGCCTCTTTCCTATGTGGTAGTCTCCGTACTGGAAATCTAACTCTGGCCTCCTTCCTATGTGGTAGTCTCCGTACTGTAAAACTAACTCTGGCCTCCTTCCTATGTGGTAGTCTCCGTACTGTAAAACTAACTCTGGCCTCTTTCCTATGTGGTAGTCTCCGTACTGAAAATCTAACTCTGGCCTCCTTCCTATGTGATAGTCTCCGTACTGTAAAACTAACTCTGGCCTCCTTCCTATGTGGTAGTCTCCGTACTGGAAATCTAACTCTGGCCTCCTTCCTAGGTAGTAATACCTGTACTGGAAATCTAACTCTGGCCTCCTTCCTAGATGGTAATACCTGTACTGGAAATCTAACTCTGGCCTCCTTCCTAGGTGGTAATACCTGTACTGGAAATCTAACTCTGGCCTCCTTCCTATGTGGTAATACCCGTACTGGAAATCTAACTCTGGACTCCTTCCTATGTGGTAATCCCCGCACTGGAAATCTAACTCTGGCCTCCTTCCTATGTGGTAATACCTGTACTGGAAATCTAACTCTGGCCTCTTTCCTATGTGGTAGTCTCCATACTGGAAATCTAACTCTGGCCTCTTTCCTATGTGGTAATACCCGTACTGGAAATCTAACTCTGGCCTCTTTCCTATGTGGTAATCCCCGTACTGGAAATCTAACTCTGGCCTCTTTCCTATGTGGTAATACCTGTACTGGAAATCTAACTCCGGCGTCCTTCCTAGGTGGTAATACCTGTACTGGAAATCTAACTCTGGCCTCCTTCCTAGGTGGTAATACCTGTACTGGAAATCTAACTCTGGCCTCTTTCCTATGTGGTAGTCTCCGTACTGGAAATCTAACTCTGGCCTCCTTCCTATGTGGTAGTCTCCATACTGGAAATCTAACTCTGGCCTCCTTCCTATGTGGTAGTCTCCGTACTGGAAATCTAACTCTGGCCTCCTTCCTATGTGGTAGTCTCCGTACTGTAAAACTAACTCTGGCCTCCTTCCTATGTGGTAGTCTCCGTACTGTAAAACGAACTCTGGCCTCTTTCCTATGTGGTAGTCTCCGTACTGGAAATCTAACTCTGGCCTCCTTCCTATGTGATAGTCTCCGTACTGTAAAACTAACTCTGGCCTCCTTCCTATGTGGTAGTCTCCGTACTGGAAATCTAACTCTGGCCTCCTTCCTAGGTAGTAATACCTGTACTGGAAATCTAACTCTGGCCTCCTTCCTAGATGGTAATACCTGTACTGGAAATCTAACTCTGGCCTCCTTCCTAGGTGGTAATACCTGTACTGGAAAACTAACTCTGGCCTCCTTCCTAGGTGGTAATACCTGTACCGGAAATCTAACTCTGGCCTCCTTCCTGGGTGGTAATACCTGTACTGTAAAACCAACTCTGGCCTCTTTCCTATGTGGTAGTCTCCGTACTGGAAATCTAACTCTGGCCTCCTTCCTATGTGGTAGTCTCCGTACTGTAAAACTAACTCTGGCCTCCTTTCTATGTGGTAGTCCCTGTACTGGAAATCTAACTCTGGCCTCCTTCCTAGGTGGTAATACCTGTACCGGAAATCTAACTCTGGCCTCCTTCCTAGGTGGTAATACCTGTACCGGAAATCTAACTCTGGCCTCCTTCCTGGGTGGTAATACCCGTACTCGAAATCTAACTCTGGCCTCTTTCCTATGTGGTAGTCTCTGTACTGTAAAACTAACTCTGGCCTCCTTTCTATGTGGTAGTCCCTGTACTGGAAATCTAACTCTGGCCTCCTTTCTATGTGGTAATACCTGTACTGGAAATCTAACTCTGGCCTCCTTCCTATGTGGTAGTCCCTGTACTCGAAATCTAATTCAAGATCCAAAATTCAAGATCCAACATTCAACATTCAAGATTCAAGATTCAAGATTCAAGGTTCACGATTCAAGATCCAAGATTCAAGATTCAAGATCCAAGATTCAAGATTCAAAAGTCAAGATTCAAGATCCAAGACTCAGATCCAAGATCCAAGACTCAAGATCCAAGATTCAAGAGTCAAGACTCAGGATCCAAGATTCAAGACTCAAGATCCAAGATTCAAGATTCAAGGTCCAAAATTCAAGATCCAAAAGTCAAGATCCAAAATTCAAAATTCAAGATTCAAGATTCATAATTCAAGATTCAAGACTGAGGATCCAAGATTCAAGATTCATAATTCAAGATTCAAGATCCAAGATTCAAGATTCAAGATCCAAGATTCAAGATCCAAAATTCAAGATTCAAAATTCAAGATTCAAGACTTAAGATCCAAGATTCAAGATTGAAGATCCAAGATCCAAGATCCAAGATTCAAGATCCAAGATCCAAGATCCAAGACAAGATCCAAGATTCAAGATTCAAGATGCAAAATTCAAGATCCAAGATTCAAGATCCAAAATTGAAGATTCAAAATTGAAGATTCAAGATTCATAATCTAAGACTCACGATCCAAGATTCAAGATCCAAATTTCAAGATCCAACATTCAAGATTCAAGATTCATAATTCAAGACTCAAGATCCCAGATTCAAGATCCACAATCCAAAATTCAAGATTCAAGATTCAAAATTCAAAATTCAAGATTCAAGATATCTATTATACAAAA
This sequence comes from Doris montereyensis, assembly GCA_037039925.1. NCBI lineage: Eukaryota > Metazoa > Mollusca > Gastropoda > Nudibranchia > Dorididae > Doris > Doris montereyensis. The sequence goes on along the minus strand of JAXRKP010001284.1, from coordinate 113,273 downwards.
TAGGCGCATTGTTTAATCGTTACATTATACAATAAGGTAATATAAGCAATGCCGATGAATAACAGTGGAAAGAGGTAAACAATAGTAAATGTTGACAACGACATGAAAAACAAAGGATACAAAATTGCAAATCAGAAATTTTCTACAAGAGCTTAATGGATGTTAGCATAAATTATATTATCTTTATCATTTGCATCCTAAAGGTATGGGGCCGGTTTCATCTACTTAAGAACTGAATTTGGTTGAAATGGGGATGGGACATATCTTTTTTGATGGACAAAATATATATCAACATTTTCGTAAAGATATATGAAATTACGAAATAATATAAATATGCGAATCCACAACTAAAGTGATATCGAGGGTTTTGGTAGTTTAACCCCCCCCCCCCTGACTTCCCCTGTAAAAGAGCCAAGGGATCTTTAACATACACAGAGTGTTGGGATCTGCATCACGGACCTCCTTTTTATCACTCATCTCTGATGGGACTAGGCATCAATCTTCCTACACTTACCTGGACCAGGGTGGGGGTGGGGGGGGGTTACCCAAAAAAATAGAAAAAACTTTTCAACCTATCTGGGTTTGAACTTAAACTTCTGATTGAAAGGCCAACACCTTGCCTCCAGACCACTATGCCCCCCCCACCCCCACACACATACACATAGGCACACTTTCCGTCACACACATACTTACATGTATACATATTACTGGCTTGGAATGAAATTGTCCTTACTATATATGAATCCTTTTTGTGGTACGAAAAAAAAAAACTCTCAAGTTTTCAGCTTGAAAGAGATTCTAGAGTTACAGATAGAGATGGATTTATAGTCTGTATACCTGCACAAGTGCACACTCACTGACTGTACATCATTTCATCCCCCAGCAGGCCATTTCATTCAAAGTCCTTCTCAACTCCCGGCGGAGTATATAGTACACAAGCCCGTTAGGCTTTTCAGATCTTTCTCTACCTATAGCTGGGAACTCATTCACACCTAAGTCAAGTGAGGAAAGTAGACTGAAGTACTTTTCTCCTAAGAGTACAACATTGTGAAAAAAAAACCCCAGCTATGCCAGCCGTGGGGCTACAACCAGTGTCGTCATGATTACAAGCTCACAACACTACGGCTCATCTACACCGCCTCGGTGTTTTCACATGATGAATGTTAGAACAAAATGCAAGAGACATTTGTGACACAAGTAGACTGAATTCGGTTACAATAATAAATTTTGTATGACAGGACAATTGGCGATTATGAATCAGACAATAATCATAAGTTCAAAATCATAAAATGTTAATATACAGCGAGGTCAATATAGTTTATGAGTCGATGACATGCATTAATCCTCACTTTATATATTATACAACAAAAAGCATGTTAGACCCTGGTGGTATCAAGTATGATTATTAGATCGAGTCAGTAACCTAAGAATAAAACACTGACTCACCCTAATAATCATCCTCAACCCTTTGAACCCTGACCCTCTAAGCTACACTTGAGCTCCTGGGCATATTTATCGCATGTCAGCATCTTGTGCTGATTGGTCAATCTAAATATAGAAATACACCCAAAAATAAATGACAGTTTAGTATTACCCTCCACGGCCTACACAATGCTCTCAGTACATATAGGAACCAAGGGGCCTGCATGTCTAGGTCGCTCACGGTATATATAGGAACCAAGGGGCCTGCATGTCTAGGTCGCTCTCCGTAAGTATAGGAACCAATGGAGCCTGCGTGTCTAGATCACTCTCTGTAAGTATAGGAACCAAGGGGCCTGCATGCTTAGATCGCTCTCCGTAAGTATAGGAACCAATGGGGCCTGCGTGTCTAGATCACTCTCCGTAAGTATAGGAACCAAGGGGCCTGCATGTTTAGGTCGCTCACGGTATATATAGGAACCAAGGGGCCTGCGATGTCTAGGTCGCTCTCCGTAAGTATAGGAACCAATGGGGCCTGCATGTCTAGGTCGCTCTCCGTAAGTATAGGAACCAATGGGGCCTGCATGTCTAGGTCGCTCTCCGTAAGTATAGGAACCAATGGGGCATGTGTGTCTAGATCGCTCTCCGTAAGTATAGGAACCAAGGGGCCTGCATGTCTAGGTCGCTCACGGTGTATATAGGAACCAAGGGGCCTGCGTGCTTAGATCGCTCTCCGTATGTATAGGAACCAAGGGGCCTGTATGTCTAGGTCGCTCACGGTATATATATAGGAACCAAGGGGCCTGCGATGTCTAGGTCGCTCACGGTATATATAGGAACCAAGGGGCCTGCATGTCTATATATATATATATATATATATATATATATATATATATATATATATATATATATATATATATATAAAGCTAACTGTCCGACATTTGTCATTGGAGAAAACCTATATCATAGATCCACATCACAGAAAACACATTGATTTTGTTTTTAATTGTCAGTTCTGTTTCCTAGAATTATCAAGCTTTGTCTTAGAGAAGGATCACATGCCTTCAGAGCAACAGAATTCTGACAACTATTTATCATAGAAACATAAAACCAATTTCATGAATCTTTGCATCATGGACAACAAGAAAAAAGCACATTTTCAATATAAACCATTCACCATAATAATTGTCCCTGAGATGTTTGATAGATTGTTCTATTAACGCAACTTACACATTTGCTATAAACAATTTTGTTTTTTGTATTTCCTTTTCGTCAGCGTAAATTAAAAGTGATAATTTTAAAGAAGAAAGTGGTGGTCATGGGTAGGCCACGTCTTAGGGAAGAAGGACCATATAAATGATTGTGGTTTTGCCTTGGGATGGACACCGGAGGAAAGAGTGACAGAGGACGCCCAAAAACAACGCTGCACCCCAGAATAGTGGAGAAAGGGAGGAATAGAGAACAATAGGGAGGAATAGAGAGAGATAGAGGAATATAGAGGGATAAAGAGGAACAGAGAGGAATAGAGAGGGATAGAGAGAAATAGATAGGAATAGAGAGGAATAGAGAGAGATAGAGAGGGATAGAGAGGGATAGAGAGGAATAGATAGGAATAGAGAGGAAAAGAGAGGAATAGAGAGGAAAAAGAGAGGAATAGATAGAGGAATAGAGAGGGATAGAGAGGAATGGAGAGGAAAAGAGAGGAATATAGAGGAATAGATAGGAATAGATAGAGGAATAGAGAGGGATAGAGAGGCATAGAGAGGAATAGAGAGGAATAAAGAGGAATAGAGAGGAAAAGAGAGGAATAGAGAGGAATAGAGAGGAATAGAGAGGAATAGAGAGGAATAGAGAGGAATAGAAAGGAAAAGAGATGAATAGAGAGGAATAGAGAAGAATGAAGAGAGATGGCCTTCCTGTGAAAGAGCGAGAAGAGCAGCTAAGGATAAAGAAAATTGAAGGGATCATGTTCAGGCCGTATGTGTCTTCTGGCACACACAGAGAGTTAAAGTAACGCCTATAGAGCCAGAGCTAGAACAGGTGATAACACATTGGACAGGACGATTGACAGTCGTAGAATTTACCCCACAGTTGGTGCTGGTACCAATGTTCCCCTCTATCTGTGCGCATATATGGACGTGCACAGGGAGAAAAGTGCGCATATATGGACTTGCACAGGGAGAAAAGGTGCGCATATATGGACGTGCACAGGGAGAAAAGGTGCGCATAGGATGGATTTTCAAATCCTTTCATGTCTGAATATCGAGTGATAAAAGGCGTAATACTGCAGTACGCCGATAATTAGTGAAGAGGAATATAAAACAGTAATGAAAGGCCTGATAGAAAGAAAACGTGACAGAACAGAGAAATTTTCAGGTGGCCCACCACCCTTCCTCGGCAATAAAGGAAGACATAGAAATGTTAACTGTGCTAGGAAACAATGTTGTACGGAACTAATGGTGCAGATAGGTGCCTAATGGGTGCAATGACCCCTTGCGCAATTTTCAACTGTCATTCGCCACTTCTCGGCAACTTCTGTTCCGTTCAACATTGTTTCCTATTTAAAGTTTCTATGTCTTTCTTTGTTGCTGACAAAGGGCGGGCCACATGAAAAATTTCCTGTTCTCGCAGTCCCATTTTCCTTCCATTTCTGTTTTTATTTCCTCTACATCTCTACATATAACATTGCATAAACAGCACTTCAAATTTATTCCTGCCTAGATGGCATAACATATTGCATAGATAGACCTTTGAAATCCATTCATTATCATTGCCTAGATTGACCTTTGAAATCCATTCAGTATCATTGCATAGATAGACCTTTGAAATCCATTCATTATCATTGCATAGATAGACCTTTGAAATCCATTCATTATCATTGCATAGATAGACCTTTGAAACCAATTAATTCATTATCATTGTATAGATAGACCTTGAAATCCATTCCTTATCATTGCATAGATAGACCTTTGAAATCCATTCATTATCATTGCATAGATAGACCTTTGAAATCCATTCATTATCATTGCATAGATAGACCTTGAAATCCATTCATTATCATTGCATAGATAGACCTTTGAAATTCATTCCTTATCATTGCATAGATAGACCTTTGAAATCCATTCATTATCATTGCATAGATAGACCTTTGAAATCCATTCATTATCATTGCATAGATAGACCTTTGAAATTCATTCCTTATCATTGCATAGATCACATAGTTAGCGTAAGCTACTTGTCATAGTTAACATACAACACAGTTTTTAGGTATTACAATAACGAGTCTTGGCAATGTCTAAGTGAAAGGGTTTGGGGAATGTCTAAGTCAAAGGGTTTGGGTAATGTCTAAGTCAAAAGGATTTGGACAATGTCTAAGTCAAAGAGTTTGGGAAATGTCTAAGTCAAAGGTTTTGGGAAATGTCTAAGTCAAAGGGTTTAGGCAATGTCTAAGTCAAAGGGTTTGGGCAATGTCTAAGTCAAAGGGTTCGGGCAATGTCTAAGTCAAAGGGTTTGGGCAGTGTCTGTCTTGGGGTTTAGGGAATGCCTAGGTCTGGTCTAAGTATAAGGTTAATGGAATGACCAACTTTAATGGTTCAGGGAATGTGTAAGTCAAAGGATCTAGGCAATGTCTATGTCTGAATTTGAGGTTATATGGAATGTGCAAGTCAAAGGATCTAGACAGTGTCTATGTCTGAATTTGAGGTTATATGGAATGTGCAAGTCAAAGGATCTAGACAGTGTCTATGTCTGAATCTGAGGGTATATGGAATGTGCAAGTCAAAGGATCTAGATAATGTCTATGTCTGAGGATTTTGGAAATGTCTATGTCTGAGTGTTTTGGAAATGTCTAAGTCTGAGGTTTTGGAAATGTCTAAGTCTGAGTGTTTTGGAAATGTCTAAGTCTGAGTGTTTTGGAAATGTCTAAGTCTGAGGGTTTTGGAAATGTCTATGTCTGAGGGTTTTGGAAATGTCTAAGTCTGAGTGTTTTGGAAATGTCTATGTCTGAGGGTTTTGGAAATGTCTATGTCTGAGGGTTTTGGAAATGTCTGTCTGAGGGTTTTGGAAATGTCAAAGTCTGAGGGTTTTGGAAATGTCAAAGTCTGAGTGTTTTGGAATTGTCTAAGTCTGAGGGTTTTGGAAATGTCTATGTCTGAGGGTTTTGGAAATGTTTATATTTTGTCTAAGTCTGAGGGTTTTGGAAATGTAATGCTTAAGTTTAAGGGTTTAAGGGAAGTAGGGTGTGGGGGTGTGGGGGTGTGGGGGGCGGCACCCGGACTGGCCAGTTTTGGACCTAAACGTTGATTTTCTGTTCTTTGCATATTCGGGTAGAACGATCATTTATCTACAAGTTTAT
>JAXRKP010001284.1:95000-102500 GCA_037039925.1 Doris montereyensis | reverse complement strand
GTAACAGCTGGTGATGGAGCCGTGGCTGTTCAACGGCTTCCCGGATGTTGTCTCCCAGCCATTTGGCATGAGCTATCACCTGCGTTTGATGAGAAACAGGGCGAAAAAGGAGCACAATAAAAGAAATAATTAAATGCCAAAAACATTATATCCCTTCTCCACACACAAACATCATAAAAAAAATAAAGAAGATAACTAAAGCATAAAACCTAATTGAACAAAACCTAATTGAACAAAACCCAAATAAAACAGATAAAAGAAAAAGTGATCTGTTCAGTTCACTCATATACTTACAAATGCATTAATACTGGCACCTGAAGTGATTTTTTATTGCTTTTGAGTTAAGGTTTTTGCTTTTAGTATATACATGAGTAACTGTCAAAAAACATCCTCCTATATCATTGAAAAGTTTGTAGCGTTCTTGGATGCCATAGATTACAAAATTATTATTTTTCTAAAACAGTTTACAATATATCAAAACAACCCGATGTCATTCTATTAACATTGACAAGAGGAACCTGCGTACCAAATATAATAGAAATCATTTGGTAAATGACGGAGGAGATAGAATTTTAGTGTGGAAAAACTACATTTCGAGAAAAATGCAAGTAAAATAAAATAACACAAAACAAATGCTTCAAACAGGTTTCCCTTGTTCTAGGAGCCTCCTTACTCTTTCAACAGTCTCTTGCATTGTTACTTATGTAAATAGGATTATAAATCTAGGTTTAGATGTGCACTGTTGTGAAAACAGATGTCGAAATGACCAGTTTTTTTGTTTTTTTCCTCTATATCCTATGCTTGTGCCAGTGTTTACATACACACTGACGCGCAATGCCTCTTATATCACACAGCAATGGGAGACGCGTCAATCGGTGTCAGCAAAATGAGGTCAAGTAGTGTGTTGCCACATTTGGCGATTAACCGCCAATATATGGGTTTTTGCTGCCATTTTCTCAGTCAGTGTTAAGGTAATTTACGTCAAAATTTTGATTGGTTGTACCTACACTCGCCTACAAAATGTTTTGTCAAAAAAATTGTATACGTCATATGGACAATTTTCTGCCATAAACTTGTAGATAAATGATCGTTCTACCCTGCAAAGAACAGAAAATCAACCTTTTGATCCAAAACTCGCCAGGCGAGGTGCAGCCCCCACACCCCCCCTTAAGTGTCTTTTGCAAGAAACAACGTCAGGCCTGGCTTTGCCAGATTTCAAACCCAGGACCTTGTGATCCCCAGTCAGTCTGGCAGCCTAATCACTCGGCCAGCGCCGACGCCACTAGACCACAGCTGTGCAAAATTGAAATGAATATAAGGTGACACATACACATGAGTCGCCAACTTACATAGGCTGTAGCTGAGGTGATCATGGACCCTCCAGCGGCCCCATAGACTCCCATCACTTGGTTCTTCTCATCCACGATGATGGCCGGACACATCGACGACAACGGTCTTTTGCGAACGATGAAGTTGGCCGGAGATGGAGGGACACCCCAAATGTTGGTGATATTTGGAGAGGAAAAATCGTCCATCTCGTTGTTAAAAATGATCCCAGTTCTTGAGCCCATGACGTGGCTACCAAATCTGCAAAAAACAAATGAAAGTTGACAATATTATTTATATCTATTTATATAAAACTGTGCGTCTCAAACTTTGACTGCTTTAAACCCGGGACTTCATAATCTTCGCCCCATCCAGCAGCCTAACCACGAGGCCATCGACACCACAACAGTTCATCAGGCAGTTCCCCCATGAAGCTGGAGGATTATGAGATACATGATGATGTTTATCTTATAAACAGACGAATAAAACATTACAATGTCGTTAATTATCTTATAAACAGACGAATAAAACATTACAATATCGTTGATTATCTTATAAACAGATGAACAAAACATTGCAACATCGTTGATTATCTTATAAACAGACGAACAAAACATTACAATATCGTTGATTATCTTATAAACAGACGAATAAAACATTACAATATTGTTGATTATCTTATAAACAGACGAATACAACATTACAATGTCGTTAATTATCTTATAAACAGACGAATAAAACATTACAATGTCGTTAATTATCTTATAAACAGACGAATAAAACATTACAATATCGTTAATTATCTTATAAACAGACGAATAAAACATTACAATATCGTTGATTATCTTATAAACAGATGAATAAAACATTACAATATCGTTAATTATCTTATAAACAGACGAATAAAACATTACAATATTGTTGATTATTTTATAAACAGACGAATACAACATTACAATATCGTTGATTATCTTATAAACAGACGAACAAAACATTACAATATCGTTGATTATCTTATAAACAGACGAACAAAACATTTACAATATCGTTGGTATAGTGTAGAACTGTTGTTTCTCCAGATTAAATAGAAACATTGGATAATTCAGTGTAATGGTGAAAGCAGAATCAAATCTTTGTAACAAATTGTTGCATGTCCAAGAAATCAAAATAAAAGATTTATCACTTTTTGCAGTGCAACCATGTTGAAAAATTCATGAAAATTGAGAGCCTGAGAAACTTTGAAGCTACTTTTCTCAGGGGGACTCGGTAGTCCAGATGTTGTAGGTTCAAACCTCGCCGAGGGTTTAAAAAATGTTCTCAAGTTTTTTAGAATACAATCTACCCCCTGGTCAAGGTAGGTGGATCAAAACCTAGTCCCATCGGAGACGGATGATAAAAAGAGGTCCCGTGTGCAGATTGCAAAAGTCTGTGCACATTAACGATCCTCGGCTGTTACAGAGCAGTTCAAGCAAAATAAAATATCTTACCAAAAACCCCGTGATCCCCATAGTCGTGGATGTGGATAAAATCAAAATTAAATCAAAATCAAAGCCACCTTTCTCCAAACTTCAAACCAGGAGATGACAATGTTATTAATTTATTCCAGCAATATAGTGGATGCCTCTATAAGTGATAATGCTATTAACTAATTCCAGCACTGTAGTGGATGCCTCTATAAGTGACAATGTTATTAACTTATTCCAGCAATATAGTGGATGCCTCTATAAGTGACAATGCTATTAAGTAATTCCAGCAATGTAGTGGATGCCTCTATAAGTGACAATGCTATTAACTTATTCCAGCAACATAGTGGATGCCTCTATAAGACAATGCTATTAACTTAATTTATTCCAATGCAATGTAGTGGATGCCTCTATAAGTGATAATGCTATTAACTAATTCCAGCACTGTAGTGGATGCCTCTATAAGTGACAATGTTATTAACTTATTCCAGCAATATAGTGGATGCCTCTATAAGTGACAATGCTATTAAGTAATTCCAGCAATGTAGTGGATGCCTCTATAAGTGACAATGCTATTAACTTATTCCAGCAACATAGTGGATGCCTCTAAAGTGACAATGCTATTAACTTATTCCAGCACTGTAGTGGATGCCTCTATAAGTGACAATGCTATTAACTTATTCCAGCACTGTAGTGGATGCCTCTATAAGTGACAATGCTATTAACTTATTCCAGCACTGTAGTGGATGCCTCTATAAGTGACAATGCTATTAACTTATTCCAGCACTGTAGTGGATGCCTCTATAAGTGATAATGCTATTAACTAATTCCAGCACTGTAGTGGATGCCTCTATAAGTGATAATGCTATTAACTTATTCCAGCACTGTAGTGGATGCCTCTATAAGTGACAATGCTATTAACTTATTCCAGCACTGTAGTGGATGCCTCTATAAGTGATAATGCTATTAACCTATTCCAGCACTGTAGTGGATGCCTCTATAAGTGACAATGCTATTAACTTATTCCAGCACTGTAGTGGATGCCTCTATAAGTGACAATGCTATTAACTTATTCCAGCACTGTAGTGGATGCCTCTAAAGTAATGTGTGAAAGTGTAAAGGTTATATCACCTTCCATTGACGGTGCTCGTTATAGATACTGCATTTCCGTCCTTATCTATGAGGGACAAATGCGATGTGCTGGTTGTGACCTTGTCATAGAAGGTCGGATCATAATACGTTATGTTATGAGTTCTGTCGTCAGTGATGCGGGAGCGAATTTCATCAGCATAAGCCTTGGATGTCAAATTTTGACCAGCTGAAATGGAAAAGGAAAGAAAAGGAGCTAAGTCACATTATAACTGAATATCCCTTGGAAATAGACTTGACTCAAAATAATACCAATTACAAAAACAGAACAGCCTAAATCGCCATAAATGAATTATATTTCTATACAATTAATACACACTTATTCTTCTTCTGCCGTTTTAGCTCGCTGGGAAGCATAGGCCATCAACAAATCAATAAACACACAGAACATATAATTAAACATCCCAATTAATACAATGTGTCTTAAGATATAAAACATTAAAAAAAAAACCTATGGCTTGACAAGATACTTCTCTTATGATCATAAAAACAAAGTCATATCTACGACAATGAACAGTGGAACCAAGAAGGATCTAGCGGAAACTCTAAACAGTAAGTTGTCTTACATTTACTCAGAATGAGTTGAAAAACGTCAATGAATTATGACCACTCCACCAATAAAGACAGAACAATCACGGCTTGATGTTTTGGGTATTATAACCCTTCGTCAGACAACAAACGTGAAATATCTAGATCCTAAACACTTATTCAGGCACCACACAGTGTGATGTAAGAAGAAAAACAGAAGGGTAGGAAGAAAGAAAGGAAAAGACAGTGATAATAAGAATGAGTAGAAGAGAAAAATATAGAATACAAAGGGAAGAACAAAAAAGAAGACCAGAGAATGGGAGGTTTAGATCTAAAAAATTATTTTTTTTTAAAATTTAAAATTAAATAAGTGATAATAACAGGAGAGAGAGAAAGAAAGAAAGAAAGAAAGAAAGAAAGAAAGAAAGAAAGAAAGAAAGAAAGAAAGAAAGAAAGAAAGAATGATAAAAAAAGAAAGAAAGAAAGAAAGAAGGAAAGAAAGAAGGAAAGAAAGAAGGAAAGAAAGAAAGAAAGAAAGAAAGAAAAAGAAAGATAGAAAGAAAGAAAGATAGAAAGAAAGAAAGAAGGAAAGAAAGAAAGAAAGAAAGAAAGAAAGAAAGAAAGAAGGAAAGAAAGAAAGAAAGAAAGAGATGTGAGTATGGGAAACAAGAAGTGAAGAAGAAAACAATACTAGGACAAGGGAGAAGAAATGATAGAGAGAGAATCAAAATGAGTTGTAAAGTCAGTATCAAGCTTTTGCATCCGCGTGCGTGCCCACATTTGTTCAAGAGTGTATATGGAGTTGCAACATTTTAAAAATATTTGAATCACTACTGACCCACAGCCAAGTTCACATTGAATCTTCTTAAAAATAACTTATTATGCTAAGGTCTACTCATACAGATGCTTGAATCTTTTAAATACAAAATACATCAGAGAGTCAAAACGTGTTTAAATAAAGAAATTGGAATCATTCTACACACAAGTGATGAATACGGACATGAACTGTTATAACAGAGCCGAAAAGGAACAAAGACTAGACAAATAAACTTTTAAACTTAACAGCTTCGGGAGAAGATATTTTGCTTCTTTTGGCCCATACATCTGGAATGACCTGAACTTTGATCTCAGAAGTGCGAGAAATGTTGAAGCCTTCAAAAAGAACTTGAAAACCCATATTTATTTTAAAACAATTTATTTGTTAAACATTTTTAATTGGTAATTAAGAGATATTTTACCTACAATTAATGTGTATAATTATCAATTCCATCTTGCATTGATGTGCTGTACACAGCTTTGCTTTCCATTGCCCACATTATTTTTTATGATTTATAACCAAGCCAAGGAATTTTTATATCATTGTATTTTTACTTCATGCATGTTTGATACTGCACATCCATGTACATTTAAAAAATATTGGTCAAGATCGTGTTCTTCTACAATTTTACCTTTTGACTTCTCAAAGCGCTTAGAGCTCTTATGTACGTGTATAAGCACAATTGAAATATACAGATTATTGTTATTATTAAATACAAAGGAATATACAGAGAAAATCTGTGGGCACCAGATGGAATCAACCCTGCGACAACCACGTTGAAACTCATCACCACTCTTTACCACCCTACAGCAACAGGTTCGATTCTGTCTATTATTTTGTATTTATCTGCTCTTTGCTCCTTTGAGGCTTCAATACATTTATTCATCATTTACAACCTGCCCGTTGACTCACTGCTTGTCTTTACATCAAGAAAGTCATCAACTTCCCCCATAACCAGACATGATGAAATGAAAATGATGATGTGGGTTATTTACCTCAGTCACATTTACAAATGAAAATGATGTGGGCTGTTTACCTCAGTCACATTTACAAATGCAAATGATGATGTGGGCTGTTCACCTCAGTCACATTTACAAATGAAAATGATGTGGGCTGTTTACCTCAGTCACATTTACAAATGAAAATGATGTGGGTTGTTTACCTCAGTCACATTTACAAATGAAAATGATGTGGGCTGTTTACCTCAGTCACATTTACAAATGAAAATGATGTGGGCTGTTCACCTCAGTCACATTTACAAATGCAAATGATGATGTGGGCTGTTCACCTCAGTCACATTTACAAATGAAAATGATGATGTGGGCTGTTTACCTCAGTCACATTTACAAATGAAAATGATGATGTGGGCTGTTTACCTCAGTCACATTTACAAATGAAAATGATGATGTGGGCTGTTCACCTCAGTCACATTTACAAATGCAAATGATGATGTGGGCTGTTTACCTCAGTCACATTTACAAATGAAAATGATGATGTGGGCTGTTCACCTCAGTCACATTTACAAATGAAAATGATGATGTGGGCTGTTTATCTCAGTCACATTTACAAATGAAAATGATGATGTGGGCTGTTCACCTCAGTCACATTTACAAATGAAACTGATGATGTGGGCTGTTCACCTCAATCACATTTACAAATGAAAATGATGATGTGGGCTGTTGACCTCAGTCACATTTACAGATGAAAATGATGATGTGGGCTATTTACCTCAGTCACATTTACAAATGAAAATGATGATGTGGGCTGTTTACCTCAGTCACATTTACAAATGAAAATGATGATGTGGGCTGTTCACCTCAATCACATTTACAAATGAAAATGATGATGTGGGCTGTTTACCTCAGTCACATTTACAAATAAAACTGATGATGTGGGTTGTTTACCTCAGTCACATTTACAAATGAGAAATGATGATGTGGGCTGTTTACCTCAGTCACATTTACAAATGAAACTGATGATGTGGGCTATTTACCTCAGTCACATTTACAAATGAAACTGATGATGTGGGCTATTTACCTCAGTCACATTTACAAATGAAAATGATGATGTGGGCTGTTTACCTCAGTCACATTTACAAATGAAAATGATGATGTGGGCTGTTCACCTCAATCACATTTACAAATGAAAATGATGATGTGGGCTGTTCACCTCAATCACATTTAAAAATGAAAATGATGATGTGGGCTGTTTACCTCA
>JAXRKP010001284.1:60000-85000 GCA_037039925.1 Doris montereyensis | reverse complement strand
GATCCCTTGACTGTTTACAGTGCAGTCCGTGCAAAAAGAAATTAAATCCTACCAAAACTGCTGAGATCACTTTAGTTGTGGATGTGGGTGAATCAAATCAAATTAAATCAAATCAAATCAAATCACCTGGTGGAGGTGTCACTTTATTGCCGTCTATCACAGGACGATCATAATGAGGTGGAGAAAGTTAATGTTTCTAAACAAACAATTTGTAAACTTTTCCACTAAAAAGAATTTTAAAGTTTCTCACCATACCAAAGCTACAAAGGACCTTTTGGAATTTTTAGTCAAATAAACTTGTTGTACTTTCTCACCATACCAAAGCGACAAAGGACCTTTTGGAATTTCTAGCCGAATAAACTTGTACTTTCTTAGCATACAAAAGCTACAAAGGACCTTTTGGAATTTCTAGCCGAATAAACTTGTACTTTCTTAGCATACAAAAGCTACAAAGGACCTTTTGGAATTTCTAGCTGAATAAACTTGTACTTTCTTACCATACCAAAGCTACAAAGGACTTTTTGAAATTTCTAGTCAAATAAACTTGTTGTACTTTCTCACCATACCAAAGCTACAAAGGACCTTTTGGAATTTCAAGTCAAATAAACTTGTTGTACTTTCTTATCATACCAAAGCTACAAAGAACCTTTTGGAATTTCTAGTCAAATAAACTTGTACTTTCTTAGCATACAAAAGCTACAAAGAACCTTTTGGAATTTCTAGCCGAATAAACTTGTACTTTCTCACCGTACCAAAGCTACAAAGGACCTTTTGGAATTTCAAGTCAAATAAACTTGTTGTACTTTCTCACCATACCAAAGCTACAAAGGACCTTTTGGAATTTCTAGCCGAATAAACTTGTACTTTCTTACCATACCAAAGCTACAAAGGACTTTTTGAAATTTCTAGTCAAATAAACTTGTTGTACTTTCTCACCATACCAAAGCTACAAAGGACCTTTTGGAATTTCTAGTCAAATAAACTTGTACTTTCTTATCATACCAAAGCTACAAAGGACCTTTTGGAATTTCTAGTCAAATAAACTTGTACTTTCTTAGCATACCAAAGCTACAAAGAACCTTTTGGAATTTCTAGCCGAATAAACTTGTACTTTCTCACCGTACCAAAGCTACAAAGGACCTTTTGGAATTTCTAGTCAAATAAACTTGTTGTACTTTCTCACCATACCAAAGCTACAAAGGACCTTTTGGAATTTCTAGCCAATAAACTTGTTGTACTTTCTTACCGTCCAGGATGTTGAGAATGAAAGACAAGACGGGTCCCCCTGAAGGAGCTGGTGGGCTGATGACTCGTTGTCCGTCAATCAGGACAATTTCGATTGGCTTCCTCTCTTGGACGGTGTAGTTTAGTAAGTCGCTGCGGGAGATGATGGCACCTGTTTGGTACACATCAAAAGAAGGACAAACAGTGAAACAGTGGTTGGGGGGTTGTGGGGGGTATGTCGAAAGAAAAAGAAAAGATGGATTTACAGTCCGTGTCCCGGCACACATCAACAGGCCATTTAGTTCGAAACCCTTCTCAACTCCCCCGGGAGCATACCGGACAGCAACCTGTTAAGTACTTCATACTAACCCTCTGACAAGATTTTTCTTGACCTATAACTGCTGGGTACTCATTCACACCTGAGTTCATTGAAAGCTGAGCGCAGCACCTTTCCCAAGAGTACAACATTATGAAGAAAAAACATTTGAACTCAGAACCAGCCATGAGTTTTTGAAGCAGTATCGCCATAGTTACAACATTACAATAAGACTGTTGCAAACTGATTACAGGCGATGACAATGTTTCACACATGTCCACTTACATATCGTCATAGCTACAACACTACAATAAGACTGTTGCAAACTGAGTACAGGCGACGACAATGTTTCACACATGTCCACTTACATATCGTTATAGTTACAACATTACAATAAGACTGTTGCAAACTGAGTACAGGCGATGACAATGTTTCACACATGTCCACCTACATATCGTCATAGTTACAACACTACAATAAGACTGTTGCAAACTGAGTACAGGCGATGACACTGTTTCACACATGTCCACCTACATTTATATACATGTACTTTTCTATGTTATAGTAGACAGAATGTCTGGATGTCCACCTACATTTATATACATGTACTTTTCTATGTTATAGTAGACAGAATGTCTGGATGTCCACCTACATTTATATACATGTACTTTTCTATGTTATATTAGACAGAATGTCTGGATGTCCACCTACATTTATATACATGTACTTTTCTATGTTATAGTAGACAGAATGTCTGGATGTACACCTACATTTATATACATGTACTTTTCTATGTTATATTAGACAGAATGTCTGGATGTCCACCTACATTTATATACATGTACTTTTCTATGTTATATTAGACAGAATGTCTGGATGTCCACCTACATTTATATACATGTACTTTTCTATGTTATAGTAGACAGAATGTCTGGATGTCCACCTACATTTATATACATGTACTTTTCTATGTTATAGTAGACAGAATGTCTGGATGTACACCTACATTTATATACATGTACTTTTCTATGTTATATTAGAAAGAATGTCTGGATGTCCACCTACATTTATATACATGTACTTTTCTATGTTATAGTAGACAGAATGTCTGGATGTACACCTACATTTATATACATGTACTTTTCTATGTTATAGTAGACAGAATGTCTGGATGTACACCTACATTTATATACATGTACTTTTCTATGTTATATTAGACAGAATGTCTGGATGTACACCTACATTTATATACATGTACTTTTCTATGTTATATTAGACAGAATGTCTGGATGTACACCTACATTTATATACATGTACTTTTCTATGTTATAGTAGACAGAATGTTTGATGTACACCTACATTTATATACATGTACTTTTCTATGTTATATTAGACAGAATGTCTGGATGTACACCTACATTTATACACATGTACTTTTCTATGTTATATTAGACAGAATATTTGATGTACACCTACATTTATATACATGTACTTTTTTATGTTATATTAGACAGAATGTCTGGATGTACACCTACATTTATATACATGTACTTTTCTATGTTATATTAGAAAGAATGTCTGGATGTCCACCTACATTTATATACATGTACTTTTCTATGTTATATTAGACAGAATGTCTGGATGTACACCTACATTTATATACATGTACTTTTCTATGTTATAATGACAGAATGTCTGGATGTACGCCTACATTTATATTCATGTACTTTTCTATGTTATATTAGACAGAATGTTTGATGTACACCTACATTTATATACATGTACTTTTCTATGTTATATTAGACAGAATGTCTGGATGTACACCTACATTTATATACATGTACTTTTCTATGTTATATTAGACAGAATGTTTGATGTACACCTACATTTATATACATGTACTTTTCTATGTTATATTAGACAGAATGTCTGGATGTACACCTACATTTATATACATGTACTTTTCTATGTTATATTAGACAGAATGTCTGGATGTACACCTACATTTATATACATGTACTTTTCTATGTTATATTAGACAGAATGTCTGGATGTACACCTACATTTATATATATGTACTTTTCTAAGTTATATTAGACAGAATGTTTGATGTACACCTACATTTATATACATGTACTTTTCTATGTTATAGTAGACAGAATGTCTGGATGTCCACCTACATTTATATACATGTACTTTTCTATGTTATAGTAGACAGAATGTCTGGATGTCCACCTACATTTATATACATGTACTTTTCTATGTTATAGTAGACAGAATGTCTGGATGTACACCTACATTTATATACATGTACTTTTCTATGTTATATTAGAAAGAATGTCTGGATGTCCACCTACATTTATATACATGTACTTTTCTATGTTATAGTAGACAGAATGTCTGGATGTACACCTACATTTATATACATGTACTTTTCTATGTTATAATAGACAGAATGTCTGGATGTACACCTACATTTATATACATGTACTTTTCTATGTTATATTAGACAGAATGTCTGGATGTACACCTACATTTATATACATGTACTTTTCTATGTTATATTAGACAGAATGTCTGGATGTACACCTACATTTATATACATGTACTTTTCTATGTTATAGTAGACAGAATGTTTGATGTACACCTACATTTATATACATGTACTTTTCTATGTTATATTAGACAGAATGTCTGGATGTACACCTACATTTATACACATGTACTTTTCTATGTTATATTAGACAGAATATTTGATGTACACCTACATTTATATACATGTACTTTTTTATGTTATATTAGACAGAATGTCTGGATGTACACCTACATTTATATACATGTACTTTTCTATGTTATATTAGAAAGAATGTCTGGATGTCCACCTACATTTATATACATGTACTTTTCTATGTTATATTAGACAGAATGTCTGGATGTACACCTACATTTATATACATGTACTTTTCTATGTTATATTAGACAGAATGTCTGGATGTACGCCTACATTTATATTCATGTACTTTTCTATGTTATATTAGACAGAATGTTTGATGTACACCTACATTTATATACATGTACTTTTCTATGTTATATTAGACAGAATGTCTGGATGTACACCTACATTTATATACATGTACTTTTCTATGTTATATTAGACAGAATGTTTGATGTACACCTACATTTATATACATGTACTTTTCTATGTTATATTAGACAGAATGTCTGGATGTACACCTACATTTATATACATGTACTTTTCTATGTTATATTAGACAGAATGTCTGGATGTACACCTACATTTATATACATGTACTTTTCTATGTTATATTAGACAGAATGTCTGGATGTACACCTACATTTATATATATGTACTTTTCTAAGTTATATTAGACAGAATGTTTGATGTACACCTACATTTATATACATGTACTTTTCTATGTTATATTAGACATAATGTCTGGATGTAAACCTACATTTATATACATGTAGTTTTCTATGTTATAGTAGACAGAATGTCTGGATGTACACCTACATGTATATACATGTACTTTTCTATGTTATATTAGACAGAATGTCTGGATGTACACCTACATTTATATACATGTACTTTTCTATGTTATAGTAGACAGAATGTCTGGATGTACACCTACATTTATATACATGTACTTTTCTATGTTATATTAGACAGAATGTCTGGATGTACACCTACATTTATATATATGTACTTTTCTAAGTTATATTAGACAGAATGTTTGATGTACACCTACATTTATATACATGTACTTTTCTATGTTATATTAGACAGAATGTCTGGATGTACACCTACATTTATATACATGTACTTTTCTATGTTATAGTAGACAGAATGTCTGGATGTACACCTATATTTATATACATGTACTTTTCTATGTTATATTAGACAGAATGTCTGGATGTACACCTACATTTATATACATGTACTTTTCTATGTTATATTAGACAGAATGTCTGGATGTACACCTACATTTATATACATGTACTTTTCTATGTTATATTAGACAGAATATTTGATGTACACCTACATTTATATACATGTACTTTTCTATGTTATATTAGACAGAATATTTGATGTACACCTACATTTATATACATGTACTTTTCTATGTTATATTAGACAGAATGTTTGATGTCCACCTACATTTATATACATGTACTTTTCTATGTTATATTAGATAGAATGTCTGATGTACACCTACATTTATATACATGTACATTTCTATGTTATATGAGACAGTATGTCTGGATGTACACCTACATTTATATACATGTACTTTTCTATGTTATAGTAGACAGAATGTCTAGATGTACACCTACATTTATATACATGTACTTTTCTATGTTATATTAGACAGAATGTCTGGATGTACATTACATTTATATACATGTACTTTTCTATGTTATATTAGACAGAATGTCTGGATGTACATTACATTTATATACATGTACTTTTCTATGTTATAGTAGACAGAATGTCTGGATGTACACCTACATTTATATACATGTACTTTTCTATGTTATATTAGACAGAATGTTTGATGTACACCTACATTTATATACATGTACTTTTCTATGTTATATTAGACAGAATGTCTGGATGTCCACACATTTATATACATGTACAGTCATATATATTAGACATGTACTTTTCTATGTTATAGTAGACAGAATGTCTGGATGTACACCTACATTTATATACATGTACTTTTCTATGTTATATTAGACAGAATGTTTGATGTCCACCTACATTTATATATATGTACTTTTCTATGTTATAGTAGACAGAATGTCTGGATGTACATTACATTTATATACAT
This sequence comes from Doris montereyensis, assembly GCA_037039925.1. Lineage (NCBI taxonomy): Eukaryota > Metazoa > Mollusca > Gastropoda > Nudibranchia > Dorididae > Doris > Doris montereyensis. The sequence goes on along the minus strand of JAXRKP010001284.1, from coordinate 78,607 downwards.
GTACTTTTCTATGTTATATTAGACTGGATGAATGTCTGGATGTACATTACATTTATATACATGTACTTTTCTATGTTATATTAGACAGAATGTCTGGATGTACATTACATTAATATACATGTACTTTTCTATGTGATAGTAGACAGAATGTCTGGATGTACACCTTCATTCATATACATGTACTTTTCTACGTTATATTAGACAAAATTTTCTGAATGTGAATTTTGTAATGTGACAGTACAACTGTCTACGATGGACTAAATTTTTTCCATATCCCATTCCCCTCACTTACTTCACTTTGTGTACCTATTCTAGTTGTGTTTTAATATTTAGATAGAATTTTGTTTGTAGCTTTGTGTACCTATTCTAGTTGTGTTTTAATATTTAGATACAAATTTGTTTGTAGCTTTGTGTACCTTTTCTAGTTGTGTTTTAATATTTAGATACAAATTTGTTTGTAGCTTTGTGTACCTTTTCTAGTTGTGTTTTAATATTTAGATACAAATTTGTTTGTAGCTTTGTGTACCTTTTCTAGTTGTGTTTTAATATTTAGATACAAATTTGTTTGTAGCTTTGTGTACCTATTCTAGTTGTGTTTTAATATTTAGATAGAAATTTGTTTGTAGCTTTGTGTACCTATTCTAGTTGTGTTTTAATATTTAGATATAAATTTGTTTGTAGCTTTGTGAAATTATATCCTGTGACCAAACCAATTTTTCTCCTCTGAGATCAACAAAGCTTTCTTATACTGCCCTATCCTATCCTATCCTACAATTGTGCTACAACGCCTCTAGTGATGAATAACGACACGAAATAATTCCAAAACACGATATGAAAAAAGAAGAGACAAATATAAAGCTAACTAGGCTCTTTAAGAGCGTGTTCACTTCTTGGCGTTACTACACATTCCCCCCCCCCCCTAAGCGTAGTTAGCTTGATAGGCAGTGCCAATGCTCCCTCTTCCTGGCGACTCGATGTGTGGGCTTGAGTTCAATTCCATTGGTGGCAGAAGATTTGTTTGAGTCTATTCCTTTGTATTTTTCTCTTTTTATTTATGTTTCTAAGGGGTTATTACGCGATTTTAGGCAATTTTACATCAATGCAAGGTCGATGGGGGCACGGAGGTTTTTTTTTAGGTTGTTCTTTTGTTGTTTCAAAGATGGTATAAAACAAAAACATACAAATGAAGCTACTTGTGATAGATATAATATAATTCTGATTTGGTCATTCTTTATTTGTCAAAGATTCTGTTACGAAGCTGCTAAGAGTAATCATATATAGCATGTAGGTTCTAAAGGATAAAAAAAAATCGGTTTCATATAAAGGATTATTCTACCAATAATGACATTTTAATTATTGAACATTTCATTGTTTTCCTGTCTTTGAGTAAAATTTTCATTCACCTTAGCTCCGATTTTTAACAGATTTTACAATCAAAAAGTTGGAATAGCAATGTTTACGCCAACCTTTACAACCTCAGTACCAATCACTAATGATCTACTAATTGTACTAAATTGGTATCACCAGGGGCGTAACGTGTATGTGTATAGTAAAACTGACTGTGATTGAGACATTGAAGATTCCCCCTCACCTTTCCCCCTGTCCCCCTCCCAACTCTTTTTAATAGAAGCCTATTCAAATCTATTATTACCCAATGTTATAATTTATGATAATAGGGTCATAACACAAAGACAAGTATAATTTTTCTGACACTGAAAACAAAAAGAATATTATTTTCCTGACACTGAAAACAAAAAAGAAAATTCTTTTCCTGACACTGAAAAACAAAACAAAATATTCTTTTCCTGACACTGAAAACAAAAAATAGTCTTTTCCTGACACTCTAGTCTTTTCCTGACACTGAAAACAAAAAATAGTCTTTTCCTGACACTGAAAACAAAAAAAGAATATTCTTTTCCTGACACTGAAAACAAAAACTATTCTTTTCCTGACACTGAAAACAAAAAAGAATATTCTTTTCCTGACACTGAAAACAAAAAAGAATGTTTTTTTATTCCCTGACACTAAAAAAACAAAAAATATTCTTTTCCTGACACTAAAAAAAAAGAATATTCAAAAAAGAATATTCTTTTCCTGACACTGAAAAAAATTGATCCACAAAAACAGAAAAGAATATTCTTTTCCTGACACTGAAAACAAAAAAGAATATTCTTTTCCTGACACTGAAAAAAAAAGAATATGATCTTTTCCTGACACTGAAAAACAGAAAAGAATATTCTTTTCCTGACACTGAAAACAAAAAAGAATATTCTTTTCCTGACACTTAAAACAAAAAGAATATTCCGTTCAACATTCAGCCAGTTCCGTAGTTGAATAAATTAAAATTTTCCACAGAACACAGTTAATGCTTCAATGAAATTTATCTGAAAAGCAAGTTTGAAATGATTCTGTTGTAATCTATACCCCAAAAGATAGAATTGTCCTAAAAGAATATTGTTGATGTATGATTCTTTAAGTGATGTACAAGGTACATATCATATCATCAATACCAGGTGCTATCCATGAATGGAACAATTGAAGGCGTCATTTCAATAGTATCCCTAAGTCACAATTTTGGCATTTAGAGAAAAATACCAAAAACATGGACTTTGGCACTGTTGGCTTTGGGAATTCCAAGTTTCAAACGGCTGTAAACGTGATGTGTTTTCATCATATCATATTCGCACTTTTCAGGAAGCATAATTTCCTTTTCTTCCTAGGATTATTTTTCCGTCTCGTTTTTTTTTTTGCGACAACGGACTTGGACACGCTATTGAAATGACCCTTTCAATTTTGGACAGAAGTAAAACTCATCATTCTTTCTCAAACATTAAAAAAACAACTTTCCGTGTCATCTCCATACTATGTCATTCAAATTCAACCTATGAATATAACTAAAAACCTCCACTGCTCTATCTAATGCAGTGGACATTTTTTTTGTAACCGTTATGCGTGAAATGTTATTTTAGGTCTTAACCAAAGAGTTGTCAAATGCTCCCAATGTGGCAACAACCCTACACATGTGGGTGGCTCCATGCAAAGTGATTACAAGCTTTATAGTAAATACTTATTAGCTTTATGGTAAATGCTTATCAGCTTTATAGTAAACGCTTATCAGCTTTATGGTAAATGTTTAGCAGCTTTATGGTAAATACTTATCAGCTTTATAGTAAATGCTTATCAGCTTTATGGTTAATGCTTATCAGCTTTATTGTAAATGCTTATAAGCTTTATGGTCAATGCGTATCAGCTTTATGGTAAATGTTTATCAGCTTTATGGTCAATGCGTATCAGCTTTATAGTAAATGCTTATCAGCTTTATGGTAAATGTTTATCAGCTTTATGGTAAATGTTTATCAGCTTTATGGTAAATGCTTATCAGCTATATAGTAAACGCTTATCAGCTTTATGGTAAATGTTTATCAGCTTTATGGTAAATGTTTATCAGCTTTATGGTAACTGTTTATCAGCTTTATGGTAAATGCTTATCAGCTTCATGGTAAATGTTTATCAGCTTTATGGTAATGCGTATCAGCTTTATAGTAAATGCTTATCACATTTATAGTAAATGTGTATCAGCTTTATTGTAAATGCTTATCAGCTTTATGGTAAATGTTTATAAGCTTTATGGTAAATGCTTTCAGCTTTATGGTAAATTCTTTCAGCTTGATGGTAAATGCTTACCACCTTTTATATCAAATGTATACCAGCTTTATACTAAATACTTACCAGCTTTATACTAAATACTTACCAGCTTTATACTAAATACTTAAAAACCTTTACATCAAATGTATACCAGCTTTATACTAAATACTTACCAGCTTTATATCAAACGCATACCAGCTTCATACTAAATACTTACCAGCTTTATACTAAATACTTATCAGCTTTATATCAAACGTATACCAGCTTTATACTAAATACTTACCAGCTTTATACTAAATACTTATCAGCTTTATATCAAACGTATACCAGCTTTATACTCAATACTTACCAGCTTTATACTAAATACTTACCAGCTTTATATCAAACGCATACCAGCTTCATACTAAATACTTATCAGCTTTATATCAAACGTATACCAGCTATATACTAAATACTTACCAGCTTTATACTAAACACTTACCAGTTTTATACTAAATACTTACCAGCTTCATACTAAATACTTACCAGCTTTATATCAAACGTATACCAGCTTTATACTAAATACCTACCAGTTTTATATCAAACGTATACTAGCTACATACTAAATACTTACCAGCTTTATATCAAACGTATACCAGCTTTATACTAAATACTTACCAGCTTCATACTAAATACTTGCCAGCTTTATATCAAACGTATACCAGCTTTATACTAAATACTTACCAGCTTTATATCAAACGTATAGCAGCTTTATATCAAACGTATACCAGTTTTATATCAAATGTATACCAGCTTTCTATCAAACGTATACCAGCTTTATACTAAATACTTACCAGCTTTATATCAAATGTATCCCAGCTTTATACTAAATACTTACGGGATTTATATCAAACGTATACCAGCTTTATATCAAACGTATACCAGCTTTATATCAAAGGTAAACCAGCTTTATACTAAATACCTACCAGCTTTATATTTAACGTATACCAGCTTTATACTAAATACTTACCAGCTTTCTATCAAACGTATACCAGCTTCATACAAAATACTTACCAGCTTTATACTAAATACTTATCAGCTTTATATCAAACGTATAGCAGCTTTATACTAAATACTTACCAGCTTTATACTAAGTACTTATCAGCTTTATATCAAACGTATACCAGCTTTATACTTAATGCTTACTAGCTTTATATTAAATACTTACAAGCTTTATATCAGGCGTATACCAGCTTTATACTAAATACTTACCTTTTTATACTAAATACTTACCAGCTTTATACTAAATACTTACCAGCTTTATACTAAATACTTATCAGCTTTATATCAAACGTATACCAGCTTTATACTAAATACTTACCAGCTTTATACTAAATACTTACCAGCTTTATACTAAATACTTATCAGCTTTATATCAAACGTATACCAGCTTTATACTAAAGACTTACCAGCTTTATACTAAATACTTACCAGCTTTATATCAAACTTATACCAGCTTTATACTAAATAATTACCAGCTTTATACTAAATAGTTACCAGCTTTATACAAAATACTTATCAGCTTTATACTAAATACTTACCAGCTTTATACTAAATACTTATCAGCTTTATATCAAACATATACCACCTTTATACTAAATACTTACCAGCTTGATACTAAATACTTACCAGCTTTATACTAAATACTTACCAGCTTTATAATAAATACTTATCAGCTTTATATCAAACGTATACCACCTTTATATCAAACGTATACCAGCTTTATACTAAATACTTATCAGCTTTATATCAAACGTATACCAGCTTTATAGTAAATATTTACCAGCTTTATATCAAACGTATACCAGCTTTATACTAAATACTTACCAGCATTATATAAAACGTATACAAGCTTTATATCAAATGTATACCAGCTTTATACTAAATAATTACCAGCTATATATCAAACGTATACCAGCTTTATACTAAATACTTACCAGCTTTATATGAAACGTATACCAGCTTTATATGAAACGTATACCAGCTTTATATCAAACATATACTAGCTTTATATTAAACGTATACCAGCTTTATATGAAACGTATACCAGCTTTATATCAAACGTATACTAGCTTTATATTAAACGTATACCAGCTTTATATCAAACATGTACCAGCTTTATATCAAACGTATATCAGCTTTATATCAAATGTATATCAGCTTTATGTCAAACGTATACCAGCTTTATACTAAATACTTACCAGCTTTATATGAAACGTATACCAGCTTTATATGAAACGTATACCAGCTTTATATGAAACGTATACCAACTTTATATCAAACGTATACCAGCTTCATACTAAATACTTACCAGCTTTATATCAAATGTATACCAGCTGTATGCTAAATGCTTACTAACCTTATATCAATTGTATACCAGCTTTATGCTAAATGCTTACCAGTTTTATATCAAATGTAAAATTTCACAGAAGATGATTTCGCTATATATGTTGAAGAGGTCCTGTGAGAGAACACAGCCTTGTCTCACTCGTTTATATCTCATGTATGCCAGTTTTATATCAAATGTATACCAGTTTTATATGTAATGTATATCAGTTTTATATCAAATGTATTCCAGTTTTATATCAAATGTGTTCCAGTTTTATATCAAATGTATATCAGTTTTATATCAAATGTATATCAGTTTTATATCCAATGTATATCAGTTTTATCGCATTTATATCAGTTTTATATCGAATGTAAACCTGCTTTATCGCATGTATATCAGTTTTATATCGAATGTATATCAGTTTTACATCAAAATATTCCAGCTTTATAGCATGTATATCAGTTTTATATCGAATGTAAACCAGCTTTATTGCATGTATATCAGTTTTATATCGAATGTATACCAGCTTTATCGCATGTATATCAGTTTTATATCCAATGTATATCAGTTTTACATCAAAATATTCCAGCTTTATAGCATGTATATTAGTTTTATATCGAATGTATACCAGCTTTATCGCATGTATATCAGTTTTATATCCAATGTATATCAGTTTTACATCAAAATATTCCAGCTTTATAGCATGTATATCAGTTTGATATCGATTGTATACCAGCTTTATTGCATGTATATCAATTTTATATCCAATGTATATCAGTTTTATGTCGAATATATACCAACTTTATTGCATGTATTTAGGGTATTATATCAAACGTATATCAGTTTTATATCCAATGTATACCAGCTTTATCGCATGTATATCAGTTTTATATCCAATGTATATCAGTTTTATATCAAATGTATTCCAGCTTTATATCAAATGCATATCAGTTTTATATCAAATGTATATCAGTTTTATATCAAATGTATATCAGTTTTATATCAAATGTATATCAGTTTTATATCGAATGCATATCAGTTTTATATCAAATGTATATCAGTTTTATATCAAATGTATATCAGTTTTATATCAAATGTATTCCAGCTTTATAGCATGTATATTAGTTTTATATCCAATGTATATCAGTTTGATATCGAATGTATACCAGCTTGATCGCATGTATATGAATTTTATATCCAATGTATATCAGTTTTATATCGAATGTATACCAGCTTTATTGCATGTATATCAGTATTATATCAAAAGTATATCAGTTTTATATCTAATGTATACCAGCTTTATCGCATGTATAGCAGTTTTATATCCAATGTATATCAGTTTTATATCCAATGTATTCCAGCTTTATATCAAATGTATATCAGTTTTATATCGAATGCATATCAGTTTTATATCAAATGTATATCAGTTTTATATCAAATGTATATCACTTTTATATCGAATGCATATCAGTTTTATATCAAATGTATATCAGTCTTATATCAAATGTATATCAGTTTTATATCAAATGTATATCAGTTTTATATCAAATGTATATCAGTTTTATATCAAATGCATATCAGTTTTATATCAAATGTATATCAGTTTTATATCAAATGTATATCAGTTTTATATCGAATGCATATCAGTTTTATATCAAATGTAAATCAGCTTTTTATCAAATGTATTCCAGCTTTATATCAAATGTATTCCAGCTTTATATCAAATGCATACCAGCTTTATAACAAATGTATATCAGCTTCACATCAAATGTATACCAGCTTTATATCAAATGTATACCAGCTTTATATCAAATGTATACCAGCTTTATATCAAATGCATACCAGTTTTATATCAACTGTATACCAGCTTGATATCAATGTATACCAGCTTTGTATCAAATGTATACAAGTTTTATGCTAAATACATATCAGCTGTATACTAAATTCTTATCAGTTTTAAATTAAATGCATACCAGCTCTATACTAAATTCTTATCAGCTTGATAACAAATACATACCAGCTTTATACTTGACGTTTTTCAGCTTTATATTAAATGCATACCAACTTTATATTAAATGCATACCAACTTTATTATCAAATGCATACCAGCTTTATACCAAACGCTTACCAGCATCATTCAAGTCCTTAAGGATGGAGTCTGTCAAACTCCCATTATAAAAAGCTTCACTTCCTTCCTCGGCGATAACTTTTAACGTGGCTGCCAAGGCCTTCTCATGATGTCTCCCTCTCTGTAAAGTTTTCCTGTTTCCTTGTTCATGAACACGGAGCTGGGGAAGAAATATGTATATAATGATTCTGAGCTGGTTGTTCTTTCTTTGCCAAAGACTCAGTTGGTTGTTCTATGTTTGCCAAAGACTCAGTTGGTTGTTCTATGTTTGCCAAAGACTCAGTTGGTTGTTCTATGTTTGCCAAGACTCAGATGGTTCTTCTATGTTTGCAAAACACTCACTTGGTTGTTCTATGTTTGCCAAAGACTCTGCCAAAGACTCAGTTGGTTGTTCTATGTTTGCCAAAGACTCTGCCAAAGACTCAGTTGGTTGTTCTATGTTTGCCAAAGACTCAGTTGGTTGTTCTATGTTTGCCAAAGACTCAGTTGGTTGTTCTATGTTTGCCAAAGACTCAGTTGGTTGTTCTATGTTTGCCAAAGACTCAGTTGGTTGTTCTATGTTTGCCAAAGACTCTGCCAAAGACTCAGTTGGTTGTTCTATGTTTGCCAAAGACTCAGTTGGTTGTTCTATGTTTGCCAAAGACTCAGTTGGTTGTTCTATGTTTGCCAAAGACTCAGTTGGTTGTTCTATGTTTGCCAAAGACTCAATTGGTTGTTCTATGTTTGCCAAAGACTCAGTTGGTTGTTCTATGTTTGCCAAAGACTCAGTTGGTTGTTCTATGTTTGCCAAAGACTCAATTGGTTGTTCTATGTTTGCCAAAGACTCAGTTGGTTGTTTTATGTTTGCCAAAGACTCAGTTGGTTGTTCTATGTTTGCCAAAGACTCAGTTGGTTGTTCTATGTTTGCCAAAGACTCAGTTGGTTGTTCTATGTTTGCCAAAGACTCAGTTGGTTGTTCTATGTTTGCCAAAGACTCAGTTGGTTGTTCTATGTTTGCCAAAGACTCAGTTGGTTGTTCTATGTTTGCCAAAGACTCAGTTGGTTGTTCTATGTTTGCCAAAGACTCAATTGGTTGTTCTATGTTTGCCAAAGACTCAGTTGGCAGGCCACTAAGAGTAACCATACTTCGCAAATGATCCCAAGATCGTTTGGTCTTTTCAGGAATTTTTCTTCCACTTCAGAAGTGATGTTTAATTATTGAATATTTTTATTGTTTCCCTGTCTTTGAGTAGAATTTATATTCCTCTAAGCCACCATTTTGAACAGGTTTTATAATTAGAAAGTTGGAATAGTACAGTATCACACTTACATGCGTAACCTCGGTATTAAATACTGCCTCGATGTAATAATCGTACTAGTTATCACCAAGGGTGTAACATGTTTGTTTGTAATAGTTTTGTCTTTCATCTGATTTATTTGCCAGCAGGAGGAGGGGGGGTGGGGGTGGTCCATGTATAGATGTAAACAACAAGGTAGGAAGCTAGCAGTTTGTGAATTAAGTAGAAATCCTCAGCTTTGCTATACCTACCTAACTCAGATGTGAATAAATGTATGGCTAGAGGCAGAGAAGGACTTTAACAAACATAATTCTGCATTTTATACAATCCGTACTTGTGTTCAATATTTACTGTTTTAAGCGCATCAAGCATTTCGGTGGAAGAGAAGCGCTCAATAAATGCATTATTAGTAGTATTATTATTAGTATCATAATAATTGTGACTATAAGGTTTTGTCTAAATGTGTTCCCAAAAAGATGAGAATAATGTTTAAAATCTCATACTATGTAATGTTAGAGGTCTGGACGTAAGTGCGCCTGTTGGACTTAGAGTTAGAGGTCATGGGGTCAAAGTCTAGCTGTCTAAGCCTAACATTGTGGGGTGGGGGAGGGGGTTGGGGCAGGGGGGGGGAGAACACTATGCGCATTTAAATTTGTATAAGGAAAAAGCTAACGTCTGTACCAAGCGATTTGTCCAATGAGTGGTTTGCCTTTTCTACTTAACGCTAAACAGAAACCAAAATAAGTTTCAGCTTTAGGGGTTGTCAAGGTCTAAGAGGAAATATACTTTAATGATAATATATCCACACGGCCTTTAATTTACATGTAATAAATTTAATATAAGCCAAGAAAAAACAAGGAATCTAAATAAAAATGATAAAATGTATTTACATAATCAAAGTGTTTATGTAAGAATAGGTAGCTGATGTATATGAGAATCAGTAAGGTACTTATATGAGAATATTGATAACATCAGAATGACAATGATTAACATATTTCCATAAAAATGATTAAGATACAAAAAGCATGCCTGTAAATAATGTCGGATTATGGCTTCTCTTTATTATAATCCTATGTCCCTTGAACTTTCACTGCAGTTAAGTCATCACTGTATCGGTTAGGTTACGGTGATATCAAGCATGATTGTTAGATCAAATTAGTACTCGATAATGAAGTGACACAGGCTTTTTACGTAGTACTCGATAATGAAGTGACACAGGCTTTTTACGTAGTACTCGATAATGAAGTGACGCAGGTTTTTTACGTAGTACTCGATAATGAAGTGACACAGGCTTTTTACGTAGTACTCGATAATGAAGTGACACAGGCTTTTTACGTAGTACTCGATAATGAAGTGACACAGGTTTTTTACGTAGTACTGATAATGAAGTGACGAGGCTTTTTACTTAGTACTCGATAATGAAGTGACACAGGTTTTTTACGTAGTACTCGATAATGAAGTGACACAGGCTTTACATAGTACTCGATAATGAAGTGACGCAGGCTTTTACGTAGTACTCGATAATGAAGTGACGAGGCTTTTTTACGTAGTACTCGATAATGAAGTGACGTAGGCTTTACGTAGTACTCGATAATGAAGTGACGCAGGCTTTTTACGTAGTACTCGATAATGAAGTGACACAGGCTTTTTACGTAGTACTCGATAATGAAGTGACGTGGCTTTTTACGTAGTACTCGATAATGAAGTGACGCAGGCTTTTTACGTAGTACTCGATAATGAAGTGACGAGGCTTTTACGTAGTACTCGATAATGAAGTGACGAGGCTTTTTACGTAGTACTCGATAATGAAGTGACACAGGCTTTTTATGTAGTACTCGATAATGAAGTGACACAGGCTTTTTACGTAGTACTCGATAATGAAGTGACACAGGCTTTTTACGTAGTACTCGATAATGAAGTGACACAGGCTTTACGTAGTACTTCGATAATGAAGTGACACAGGCTTTTTACGTAGTACTCGATAATGAAGCGACACAGGCTTTTATGTAGTACTGATAATGAAGTGACACAGGCTTTTACGTAGTACTCGATAATGAAGTGACACAGGCTTTTTTTACGTAGTACTTTTATAATGAAGTGACACAGGCTTTTTACGTAGTACTCGATAATGAAGTGACACAGGCTTTTTACGTAGTACTTTATAATGAAGTGACACAGGCTTTTTACGTAGTACTCGATAATGAAGTGACACAGGCTTTTACGTAGTACTTTGATAATGAAGTGACACAGGTTTTTTACGTAGTACTCGATAATGAAGTGACACAGGCTTTTTACGTAGTACTCGATAATGAAGTGACACAGGCTTTTACGTAGTACTCGATAATGAAGTGACACAGGTTTTTTACGTAGTACTCGATAATGAAGTGACACAGGCTTTTTACGTAGTACCTCGATAATGAAGTGACGGTAGGCTTTTTACATAGTACTTTCGATAATGAAGTGACGCAGGCTTTTTTACGTAGTACTCGATAATGAATGACGAGGCTTTTTACGTAGTACTCGATAATGAAGTGACGCAGGCTTTTTACGTAGTACTCGATAATGAAGTGACGCAGGCTTTTTACGTAGTACTCGAAATGAAGTGACGAGGCTTTTTTACGTAGTACCGGATAATGAAGTGACGCAGGCTTTTACGTAGTACTCGATAATGAAGTGACACAGGCTTTTACGTAGTACTTTCGATAATGAAGTGACACAGGCTTTTTACGTAGTACTCGATAATGAATTGACACAGGCTTTTTACGTAGTACTCGATAATGAAGTGACACAGGCTTTTACGTAGTACTCGATAATGAAGTGACACAGGCTTTTACGTAGTATTCGATAATGAAGTGACACAGGCTTTTTACGTAGTACTCGATAATGAAGTGACACAGGCTTTTTACGTAGTACTCGATAATGAAGTGACACAGGTTTTTTACGTAGTACTCGATAATGAAGTGACGCAGGTTTTATACGTAGTACTCGGTAATGAAGTGACGCAGGCTTTTTACGTAGTACTCGATAATGAAGTGACAGGCTTTTTACGTAGTACTTTATAATGAAGTGACGCAGGCTTTTTACGTAGTACTCGATAATGAAATGACACAGGCTTTTTACGTAGTACTCGATAATGAAGTGACACAGGCTTTTTTTAGTACTCGATAATGAAATGACACAGGCTTTTTACGTAGTACTCGATAATGAAGTGACACAGGCTTTTTACGTAGTACTCGATAATGAAGTGACGCAGGCTTTTTACGTAGTACTCGATAATGAAGTGACGCAGGCTTTTTACGTAGTACTCGATAATGAAGTGACACAGGCTTTTTACGTAGTGTTCGATAATGAAGTGACACAGGTTTTTTACGTAGTACTCGATAATGAAGTGACACAGGTTTTTTACGTAGTACTCGATAATGAAGTGACGCAGGCTTTTTACGAGTACTCGATAATGAAATGACACAGGCTTTTTACGTAGTACTCGATAATGAAATGACACAGGTTTTTTACGTAGTACTCGATAATGAAATGACACAGGTTTTTTACGTAGTACTCGATAATGAAGTGACACAGGTTTTTTTACGTAGTACCTGATAATGAAGTGAGGCAGGATTTTACGTAGTACTCGATAATGAAGTGACGTAGGCTTTTTACGTAGTACTCGATAATGAAGTGACGCATTTTTTTACGAGTACTGATAATGAAGTGACGCAGGCTTTTTACGTAGTACTCGATAATGAAGTGACGCAGGCTTTTTACGTAGTACTCGATAATGAAATGACACAGGTTTTTTACGTAGTACTCGATAATGAAAGTAACGCAGGCTTTACGTAGTACTGATAATGAAGTGACGCAGGCTTTTTACGTAGTACTCGATAATGAAGTGACGCAGGTTTTTACGTAGTACTCATAATGAAGTGACGAGGTTTTACGTAGTACTTGACATTGAAGTTATGAGGACTTTTACGTAGTACTTGACATTGAAGTTATGCGGACTTTTTACGGGTACTTCTGACATTGAAGTTATGCGGACTTTTTACGTAGTACTCGATAATGAAGTGACACAGGTTTTTTACGTAGTACTCGATAATGAAGTGACGCAGGTTTTTTACGTAGTACTTAACATTGAAGTTATGTGATATTTACGTAGTACTTGACATTGAAGTTATGCGGACTTTTGTGCGTAGTACTTCTGACACTGAAGTTAAGCGGGGTTTTTACGTAGTACTTGACACTGAAGTTAAGCAGGGTTTTTGGTAGTACTTGACACTGAAGTTAAGCGGGGTTTTTACATAGTACTTGACACTGAAGTTATGCAGATCTTCATTCTAATGAGTGGAAATCAAGAAATTAGATCTAGTAACTATAAAAAAGTTTCATGGATCGTAGATATAACAATCTTCTCCCAATCAATTAAAATACTTATTCGATCCACGAAGAAGAACCTAAAGCAGCCTTTTTCAATCTACACGTGAAATATAAAGATTGTGGGTGCAGTGGTTCCTGAGCTATAAACGGTCAAAGCTAGAGATGTGCAGTTTTATATATATATATATATAGATTTATATGAGAATGACTTTATATTGTCTGTATCCGATGGGACTACCTACACCTTTATATTGTCTGTATCCGATGGGAATACCTAGACTTTTATATTGTCTGTATCAGATCGGACTACCTAAACCTTTATATTACCTGTATCAGATGGGACTACCTAGACCTTTATATTACCTGTATTCGATGGGACTACCTAGACCTTTATATTGTCTGTATCCGATGGGACTACCTACACCTTTATATTGTCTGTATTCGATGGGACTACCTAGACCTTTATATTGTCTGTATCAGATGCGACTACATAGACCTTTATATTGTCTGTATCAGATGGGACTACCTAGACCTTTATATTGTCTGTATCTGTATTGTCTGTATCCGATGAGACTTTTAGACATTTATATTACCTGTATCCGATGGGACTACCTAGACCTTTTTATTGCCTGTATTCGATGACCTAGACCTTTATTACCTGTATCCGATGGGACTACCTAGACCTTTATATTGTCTGTATCAGATGGGACTACCTAGACCTTTATATTGTCAGTATCAGATTGGACTACCTAGACCTTTCAATTGTCTGTATCCGATGAGACTACCTAGACATTTATATTACCTGTATCCGATGGGACTACCTAGACCTTTTTATTGCCTGTATTCGATGACCTAGACCTTTATTACCTGTATCCGATGGGACTACCTAGACCTTTATATTGTCTGTATCAGATGGGACTACCTAGACCTTTATATTGTCTGTATCAGATGGGACTACCTAGACCTTTATATTGTCTGTATCCGATGAGACTACCTAGACATTTATATTACCTGTATCCGATGGGACTACTTAGACCTTTTTATTGCCTGTATTCGATGACCTAGACCTTTATTACCTGTATCCGATGGGACTACCTAGACCTTTATATTGTCTGTATCCGATGGGACTACCTAGACCTTTATATTACCTGTATCCGATGGACTACCTAGACCTTTATATTGTCTGTATCTGATGGGACTACCTAGACCTATATTACCTGTATCCGATGGGACTACCTAGAGCTTTATTATCTGTATCCGATGGGACTACCTAGACCTTTATATTACCTGTATCCGATGGGACTACCTAGACCTATATTACCTGTATCCGATGGGACTACCTAGACCTTTACATTGTCTGTATCCGATGGGACTACCTAGACCTATATTACCTGTATCCGATGAGACTATCTGGACCAGGGGACTGGGTTTTACTGAAGAATTATTTTCTGACCTGTTGTGCATGAAACCATGATCTTTTTGGTGCAAATGGATACAAGCACTAGCTTGGGTATAAAAACCTCGGCAAACTAACGGTCTGGTCAGGAGGTGATTAGTGTCCCCTATTTCGTTTCACGCTATTGAAACCGAGATATACTCCGGCTCTATGAGCCGTAATAGCCTTAAAGGAACTTTACTTTTACTATTCGATAACATTACAAACGTGTAGGTGGTTATGGTTAAAAAACACATCATGGCTACCAACCTTTTCAAACACAGAAAACAGACTCTGACCGCTTGAACTAAATCTAACTTGCACAACGACAGCGGCCAGTAATATTACAGAACGCCGTGATAAATTAGCCTATTTAAAGTAAACACAAAATATTTCACAAATCGCTGGCCTTTCTGGAAAATGCGGCAGTACTTATGCAAACCTAAAATGACGTCTCCACACTTTCCAATCTCTAGAGTTTCTGTACAAAATGACGTCTCCACACTTTCCCAATCTCTAGAGTTTCTGTACAAAATGACGTCTCCAGACTTTCCAATCTCTAGAGTTTCTGTACAAAATGACGTCTCCACACTTTCCAATCTCTAGAGTTTCTGTACAAAATGACGCCTCCAGACTTTCCAATCTCTAGAGTTTCTGTACAAAATGACGTCTCCAGACTTTCCAATCTCTAGAGTTTCTGTACAAAATGACGTCTCCACACTTTCCAATCTCTAGAGTTTCTGTACAAAATGACGTCTCCAGACTTTCCAATCTCTAGAGTTTCTGTACAAAATGACGTCTCCACACTTTCCAATCTCTAGAGTTTTCTGTACAAAATGACGTCTCCACACTTTCCAATCTCTAGAATTTCTGTACAAAATGACGTCTCCAGACTTTCCAATCTCTAGAGTTTCTGTACAAAATGACGTCTCCACACTTTCCAATCTCTAGAGTTTCTGTACAAAATGACGTCTCCACACTTTCCAATCCCTCGAGTTTCTGCAATTAACTTGGGTTTTTTTTTTTTTTAAACAAACAGTTTACCCTCGTCTCGTATATGTACTTTTCAAGGTAAATACAGATTTCTTTCTTTTTTTTTGTTCTTTCTTTTATGAATTCCCATTCTACCTTCTGGTGTATGGATTTAGATACCTGATGTGATATTTTTCCAGGCTACCCTGTCCTGACATTTTCCGTTTCCTTCTGTGAAGGTTAAATTATTTTTGCATTCGTGCCTCTTTTATATCTTCGTCCAATTCTCTTCGAGGTCTACCTTTGGATTGTTTACCTTGGTTTTAGCATTTTATGCACTAAAATCACCAACAACAAACCCATACTAACTACGTTTTTATTTTACATGCTAATGGCAGCTCTGAATTACACTTTTCGTTTACCTGAATAACGGGTCTGTGGATAGGAAAACTTTGTCGTCTTGTATGGCGTGGTCAAGTCCAACAGGAACAGGAAATCCCTCGGCTGCCATTTTGATGACCGGGTCAAATAGCTCTTGCCATGACAAGCTGCCGAACTTCTGATGCGCCAACCAGTAACCTTGTATTTCTCCTGGAACACCAATACTCAATGGACCTAAGTATCGAAAAATGAGTTCAAGAAATGTTTCATTGTTGTTCTGGGTTGGGTTTTTTTCATTTTAATACTTGTAACTGGTAATATTGTTCTTACAAGATTTGATTTGATGTGACCCCCATCCACAAATAAGGTGGTCTTGGGGTCTTTGATGGGGATTTTTTAGCTTTTTACCTGACTTGCTAGGATCTTTAAGGGGGAGGGGGAGGGGGGAGACAGCACCTAGATTTGCGAATTTTGGACCAAAATGTCGATATTCTATTCTTTGCATATTCGGGTAGAACGATCATTTATCTGCAAGTTTATGGCAGAAAAATGTCCATATTACATATGATTTTTGTTACAATATATTTTAAAGGCGAGGGTAGGTAAAAACAGTCAAAATTTTGACGTACATTACCCTAACACTGACTGGAGAAGATGGCACTGAAAACATGTGTAGTGGCTGCTAATCGCTAAATGTGGCAATATTAGTTTCGCTTGGCTTTCGCAAACACCAATTTAACCTAGTGCTGAGGCATGTAAGAGGCAGAAGGCACATGTTGTATGTAAACACATGCACAAATAAAGGAATAGAGGAGGATAATGGTCATCTTGGCAGTGCACATTTAAACCTAGATTCACAAACTTCTTTACATTGGTAAAAATACCAGACACTGTCGAAAGAGTGAGAGGACTGCTACATAAAGGGCAACCCGTAAGAAGTGTTTGCTTTATGTAATTTTCTTTTAATTTTTCATTTGCATTTTTCTCGAAATGCAGTTTTTCCACACTAAACTTCTATCTCCTCAGTCATTTATCGATCAATTTGTATAACATTGGGCACACAGGTTCCTCTTGTCAAGGTTAATAGAATGACTTCGGGTTTTTTTTTATGTCTTCTATATGTCTTGCGAATTATTTTTGTAGGGTAATAAACATGCCATATTTATATACGATAGATATTATTTTCAAAAATTCATTAAAAAAACTATCCAAAATATCTTCTTTTTTTTAAACGACGTTACTCTTTATTCATCTTAAAAATTTGTAACTAGTGATAATATTGTTTTTCATTTTAAGTATTTCGTTCTTTATCAGCTCCCATTCTATCTTCCGGTGTATGGGTTTGGATGCCTGAAATCTCTCCAGGCTGCCCTATTCTGACATTTCCTGTTTCTGTCCGTGAAAGTTAAATTTCTTTGCTTTAATGCCTCTTGTATATCTCTTCCCACTTTCTCCTTCACATAAATTAAGTTAATATTCTTTTGACTTTTCTTTTTAATATTAGAAAACAAATATTGTAACAGTTTGTCAATTGAATATTTGAAATCAAGAGTGTAACTGCTTTTAATTTTAATACTTGAAACTAGGAATAGTAAAACGTTTTTTTTATTTTATCTTTTTCAACTAGTAAAAGTACACTGTTTTTACATTTTATCATTTGAATCTAGTAACAGTACTCTATTTTACTTTTATCATTTGAATCTAATAACAGTACTCTATTTTACTTTGATCATTTGAATCTAGTAAAAGTACACAGTTTTACTTTGATCATTTGAATCTAATAACAGTACTCTATTTTACTTTGATCATTTGAAACTAGTAACAGTACTCTATTTTACTTTTATCATTTGAATCTAATAACAGTACTCTATTTTTACTTTGATCATTTGAATCTAGTAACAGTACTCTATTTTACTTTGATCATTTGAATCTAATAACAGTACTCTATTTTACTTTGATCATTTGAATCTAGTAACAGTACTCTATTTTACTTTTATCATTTGAATCTAGTAACAGTACTCTATTTTACT
>JAXRKP010001284.1:50000-52500 GCA_037039925.1 Doris montereyensis | reverse complement strand
CACTGTTCCAGGTAGGTGGTTCAACATCTAGTCCCATAGGAGACGGGTGATAAAAAGGTGGTCCTGCGTTTAGATCACAGCACTCTGTGCACGCTAAAGATCCCTTGGCTGTTTAGAGGGCACTCGGGGCAAAGTTAAAAACCCTCCCAAGAACCACGGGATCACTTTAATTATGGATGTGGGTAGATAAAATCAAATTATGGATGTGGGTAGATAAAATCAAATTGTGGATGTGGGTAGATAAAATCCAATTGTGGATGTGGGTAGATAAAATCCAATTATGGATGTGTAGATAAAATCAAATTGTGGATGTGGGTAGATAAAATCTAATTATGGATGTGGGTAGATAAAATCAAATTATGGATGTGAGTAGATAAAATCCAATTGTGGATGTGGGTAGATAAAATCCAATTATGGATGTGGGTAGATAAAATCCAATTGTGGATGTGGGTAGATAAAATCAAATTATGGATGTGGGTAGATAAAATCAAATTATGGATGTGGGTAGATAAAATCCAATTGTGGATGTGGGTAGATAAAATCCAATTAGAACAGGACCTAACAGCGGCACCCGCTAACCACCCACTATTTATGATATGCAAAGGTAAAAACCAAACAAAAAACAAAACTAAATATTCTAAAAAGAAACAAACAAAAATCCATTCACCTTTGCGGTGAGCTCAGGTCGTCATTTTTATTGTATTCGATTTGTTTTGTTTTTATTTGTTTTTATTTATTTTTATTTGATTTGATTTGATTTGATTTGATTTTGTTTGTTTGTATTTGCTTTTATTTGATTTTATTTGATTTCATTTGTTTTTATTTGCTTTTATTTGCTTTTATTTGAATTCATTGATTTTATTTGATTTTATTGATTTCATTTGATTTTATTTGATTTTATTTGATTTTATTGATTTTATTTGATTTTATTTGATTGTATGGATTTTTTTTAAATTTTATTTGATTTATTGATTTTATTGATTGTATTTGATTTTATTGATTTTATTCTATTTATTAATTTCATTAGATTTTATTGATTTTATTTGATTTTATTTGATTTTATTTTATTTGATTTATTAATTTCATTTGATTTTATTTCATTGTATTGATTTGATTTGATTTTAATTGTTTTTATTTTATTTGATTTGATTTTATTTGATTTTATTGATTGTATTTGATTTTATTGATTTTATTTTATTTATTAATTTCATTTGATTTTATTGATTTGATTTGATTTGATTTTATTTTATTTTATTTTATTTTATTGATTTTATTTGATTTTTTTACTTGATTTTATTTGATTTTATTTGATTTTATTGATTGTATTTGATTTTATTGATTTTATTTTATTTATTAATTTCATTTGATTTTATTGATTTGATTTTATTTTATTTTATTTTATTTTATTTTATTTTATTGATTTTATTTGATTTTACTGATTTTATTTGTTTTTATTTTATTGATTTTATTTGATTTTATTTGATTTCATTGATTTGATTTGATTTGATTTGATTTGATTTGATTGCTTTCATTTGTTTTTATTGATTCTATTTGATTTTATATATTTTAGTTGATTTTATTGATTTTAGTTGATTTTATTTGATTTACCCACATTCACAATAACAAAGCTGATTTCGAGGGTTTGTGGCAGGTTTTTAAATTTTCCCGGACTGCCCTACAAACAGTCAAGAGATCTTTAACGTGCACACAGTGTTGTGATCTGCAAATGAATACTCCTTGTTATCGTCCGTCTCTGATGGGACTAGGTGTCCATCCACGTAGCTTGACGAGGGGGAGGGGGGTGGGGGGGGCTTGATTGTTACTCGAAAATAAAAATTCGAGAAAACTTTTCAACCTGCCGGGATTTGAACCCACGACCTTTTGGTTGAGAAGCCGATACCTTACCTCGGGACTACCTAGTTGTCGGTATACCATAACTCTTTGAGGCATTAGTTTCTCCTTCTACAGTTGAGTGCCATGTGACCTTTGCTTTAGCCTCGCTGTCTTCTGCCTTCAAGTGTCCAATGCAAAGCTCTTCTTTCAATGCTCTTTCCTTCTTTTCTACAAAATAATATTATGTCTTCTTCTTCATCTTCTTCTTCGGGATGAAGAAACCTCCCATGGTACAAGACAGCTCTACATTGTACAATCCTAAAACGTTTGCTCATATCAATGTACACCGCATGGCAAATATAAGACATACAGATAAAATGACACAGAACGGAGTAGAATCGGATCACAGTGAGAGCATCACTTTAATGGTCAAAGATGAAGTTAGTCTGACAGAGTGCTGGCATTTACGACTTCAAAAGGCAGACTATTCTACACACGAACAGTAAGTTGGATGAAAGAAATAGTTTATAATATGCACCTCGATCCTAAATTTGGGGACAATGAATTTTCTGCTGTGACCTGCTCTGGTGTTTCTTGTGGCACGTGCAATGGAGTCCGGCAAGGAGACGCCTATCGTATGGCGCATGGTCTTAAACATATTGTGGTC
>JAXRKP010001284.1:37500-45000 GCA_037039925.1 Doris montereyensis | reverse complement strand
TCCTACAAACTTTAAATATAGACACACACCTTACATACACACTTTATATACACACACTCCTACAAACTTTAAATATAGACACACACCTTACATACACACCTTATATACACACACTCCTACACACTTTAAATATAGACACACACCTTACATACACACCTTATATACACACACTCCTACACACTTTAAATATAGACACACACCTTACATATACACCTTATATACACACACTCCTATAAACTTTAAATATAGACACACACCTTACATACACACCTTATATACACACACTCCTATAAACTTTAAATATATACACACACCTTACATACACACCTTATATACACACACTCCTATACACTTTAAATATATACACACACCTTACATACACACCTTATATACACACACTCCTATAAACTTTAAATATATACACACACCTTACATACACACCTTATATACACACACTCCTACTCACTTTAAATATATACACACACCTTACATACACACCTTATATACACACACTCCTACTCACTTTAAATATATACACACGCCTTACATACACACCTTATATACACACACTCCTACACACTTTAAATATAGACACACACCTTACATACACACCTTATATACACACACTCCTATAAACTTTAAATATATACACACACCTTACATACACACCTTATATACACACACTCCTACACACTTTAAATATATACACACACCTTACATACACACCTTATATACACACACTCCTATACACTTTAAATATATACGAACATAGCGTACATACACACTTACACACTTACATACTTTACGTAAACACATACATACACACCTTACACACACACACACACTTACACACCTTACATATATATACATACACATACACACCTTACATGTATACATACATACATACATACATACATACCCACCTTACATACACACAAACGCACACTTACACATCTTACATTTATACACACACATACACACCTTACACACACACACACTTACACAGCTTACACACACACAGTCGTACACACCTACATATAAATGTATGTGTATCTAAGGTGTGTGTATGTGTGTGCAAAAGTGTGTGTAAGGTCGTTTATATATACACACATATACACATCTTACACACAAACACACACTTACACAGCTTAAAATATATACACACATACACACACCCCTTGCATACACATACGCTTGCACACCTTAAAATAAATACACACACACACACACCTTACATACACATACACACGACCTTACACACACCTTACTTACACATATGCACAGCTTACATACACATACACCTTACATACACACACACACACTTAATATACACATACATACATTACATACACTTACACCTTACTAACATCTTACATACACATACACACACCTTACATACACATACATACACACTTTACATATAGATACACACACACCTTACATACACATACACTTTACACACATACACACACAAACACACACACTTTATATACACACACATTATATCCACATACACCTTACACACATCTTACACACACCTTACACACACCTTACACACACCTTACACACACCTTATACACACCTTACATACACCTTACACACACCTTACATACACCTTATACACACCTTATACACACCTTACACACACCTTACATACACCTTATACACACCTTATACACACTTATACACACCTTATACACACCTTATACACACCTTACACACACCTTATACACACCTTATACACACCTTACATACACCTTATACACACCTTACACACACCTTTACACACACCTTACACACACCTTACATACACCTATACACACCTTACATACACCTTATACACACCTTACATACACCTTATACACACCTTACACACACCTTACACACACCTTACATACACCTTATACACACCTTACATACACCTTACACACACCTTACACACACCTTACACACACCTTACATACACATACACGTTACACACACCTTACACACACCTTACATACACATACACGTTACACACACCTTACATACACCTTATACACACCTTACACACATCTTACATACACCTTATACACACCTTACATACACCTTATACACACCTTACATACACCTTATACACATCTTACATACACCTTATACACACCTTACATACACCTTATACACATCTTACATACACCTTATACACACCTTACATACACCTTATACACACCTTACATACACACACACCTTAGACACACCTTACATACACCTTATACACATCTTACATACACCTTATACACACCTTACATACACCTTATACACACCTTACATACACACACACCTTACACACACCTTACATACACCTTATACACACTTTACATACACATACACGTTACACACACCTTACATACACACACACCTTACATACACATACACCTCACACACACTCTCACACAGCTGTCACCTATACGTCATCGTTCATTCTCCCTTTCATCGTTTGTTGTTGTTTTTGCTTTTTGTTCTCGTTTGGGTTGGTGGGGGGCGGGGTGATGGGGTGTTCCAACGTTGAATCTATAATACTTGTACATGTAAAAACACATTTAAAATTAAATCAACTATACAACAACTCTCGTGCACAGTGTGTGTTTTCCATTACGCCTAATAACATCAATTGTGCTTTTACCCATAATATAAAGGGTGTCGATGGGAAACACATTTGAATAGAAGAAAGTCCATTAAAGAAAATAATTGTTTCCGATTTCATGCTTCACTGCTTTCAAAGCTTAATAGCTTAATATTACTGTCATTTCCATCGTATTTTATGTTCACATGTATTGATTATGCTTCCATATTGTCTTAAGCATGTAAAGCGCCTTGAGACTAATTGCAAGTGAATGCGCTATATAATTGTATATATTATTATTATTATTATTATTATTATTATTATTATTATTATTATTATTATTATTATTATTATTATTATATAATTATCATTATTATTATTATTATTATCATTATCATTATTATCATTATCATTATCATTATTAGTATTATTATTATTATTATTATTATTATTATTATTATTATTATTATTATTGTTATCATTATTATTATTATTATCCCCTAGTGATTGCCAAAATGAGATTACTGACTGAAGAAAACAAACAGAAAAGGAAAGAGAAGAAAGCTACTAAACTCAAAATAGAGGAACTAAATAAACCAGCAGTAAAACAGGTATACCAGTCTAGGATAAAAAGATTAATAAGTGAAAGGCAGATGGATCTGAATGATAGTAAAATAGAAGAAAAGTGGTAGATGTATAAAGAAACACTCCTCAGTTGTACTGAAGAGGTCTATGGTAGGAAACAAATTAAAGGAGATAGGAAAAGAACAGCATGGTGGAATGAGAATGTCTAGACTAAGATCAAATAACAGAAGGATGCCTATAAAGAAATGCTTGCAAACAAAGAGACCAGAGGATAGGATAGATTGCGTGAATAAAAAAGTATCGCCAAAGAGGAAGTTAGGCTGGCGAAACAGGAACAATGGGAAGAGTTTGGGCGAAGACTGCAAGAAAGCTATTAAGGAAATCAAAAGCTGTTCTGGAGGGGGGCAATGAAAAGCATGAGAAAGACCAAAGCATGCCCAATACAACAAATTAAGAATGCCAATGGAGAAATAATGAAAGAAGATAGCCAAATCATCGAAACACGGAGAAATCATTTTCACCAATTACATAATCCCCCCAGAACGTATGAAACAAGGAGTAAAGATCAATTAGTAAGAGTAAAAAATAATCCAGAGGAGACAGCTGAATATGTAGATATATCCATGAAAGAAATCCAAACAGCTATAAGAAAAGTGAAATTATGAAAAGCCCCAGGAGTAGATAAAGTTCATCCAAAAATGATTTAAAATCAAGGGAGAGAGGCAGACAAACTACTACATGCAATATGCCAACAAGCATGGGAGTCCAAACGGGTGCCAGACGACTGGAAAAGGGGAACAGTAGTACCAATATGCCCCTTCCTCCTTGGCGACAGTTCTTTTATTCACGTAATCTATCTATCCTCTGGTCTCTTTGTTTGCAAATATTTTTTCCAGGCATCCCTCTTTTCTTTGATCTTAGTTTTGACATTCCCATTCCACCATGCTGTTCTTTTCTGATCTCCTTTAATTTGTTTCCTACCACAGACCTCTTCAGTACAACTTTATACATTTGCCACTTTTCTTCTATTGTGCTCTCATTCAGATCCATCTGCCTTTCACTTATAAATCTTTATATCCTAGACTGGTATACCTGTTTTACTGCTGCTTTATTTAGTTCCTCTATTTTGATTTTAGTAGGTTTCTTCTCTTTCTTTTTCTGTTTGTTTTCTTCAGTCGGTAATCTCATTTTGGCAATCACTAGGTGATGATCACTAAATATTTCTGCTCCCCTGTTTCCTCTTGCATCCATTCTAGTGTAAAAAAGGAGCTGCTAACTATTGTGTAGTCTATCATTGACTTTTTACACTTGTCTTCATTTACTCTTGTATATTTGTTGATATCTTTATGAGGAAAAAAGGTGTTGGCTATTTTCATGTTATTCTTTAGGTAAAAATCTATTAGTCTCTCTCCATTTGGAGAAGTTGTTGTCTTTCCTTCTTTACCTATTACTCCTCCTGACGTTTCTACATTGCTGCCTACTTTAGCGTTTAAATGTCCTAAAACCATTAGTTCCTGTTTGGGCTTAAGATTCTCTGCAGCTATTTGAATATCTTTTTCGAAGATATCTTTTTCTTCTTTAGTTGCCTCTTCGTTTGGTCCATAAGCTATTAATAATTTAATTTCTCTTCCTTTTGATTTACTATTTACCTCTAACAGCCATGGGCTTATAAATTTCCAACATGCTAGTAGCTTTTCATGCCTTTTATGAACTATGACGCCTACTCCTGCTCTAGCTCTATCTTTGACATCTACTCCAGAGAAGATTAAAATATAATTCGGTCCTACATTTTCTATTCCTTGTCCTTTTTCTTTGTTTCTGTAATGCCCAAAATATCTACTTTGAATGTTTCCATTTCTTCAACTAATTCTAACACTTTTCCATTTATTGCACTAACATTCCATGTTCCAAAAATCAGTCCGTTTTCGTTTCAATGTTCGTCATTGAAAAATCAAGCCGGTTATATTACACTTATGTCTTTGAATCAGTTTGGTTTTGGATAAGCAGAGGATTAACGCACTGTACCCTAGGTAGATGGTGGGGCTGCCACATTGAGACCCCTACCAGGCCTTGTTATTTTCTGTCAGAGTTAACTCCCTTAGTCTTTAGTCATTCAAGGCCAGCCTGCAATGCAGCAAGTTGTTATTTTCTGTCTGGATTAACTCCCTTAGCCTTTGGTCGGTCAAGAGCGGCCTGCAAGGCGGCAGGTTGTTTCCTGTCAGGGTTAACTCCCTTAGCCTTTGGTCGGCCAAGACCCGCCTGCAAGGCAGCAGGAGACTCGTGGAGGGCGGGATCATCTACTCCCCGTACAGGTGCTTTCCTGTCCACTGGCCGGCTGGCGAAGTATACGCGCACTTGACTGCAATGCTCACACTGACATGAGCACGCCGGACTGTATATAATATTTTAATTAAGAAAATGAAATCAGACCAGGCGAGAGTTGGCTGTAAAATAGGCTAGGTTACTAGATTTAGATGACACTTTAATTATATGCATGGACCTACACGAAAAAAAACCCGTTGATAGCCTGTTTTATCGATCGACTGGTTATTTGATAGAAAGGGAAATATATGTTAAGCTGGTAGGTAGATTTTAACAATTTAATTAAGGCATGGGTAGATCTAGACAGGAGGATGGGTGAATGGTGGGTTATCAGAGACAGACAGACAGATAGACAAACAAACAGATAGAAAGATAAATGGATGTAGAATGAATGCATGACTCTGGATCGGTGAATGGATTGATAGAGATACAATGATCGTTGGGCATCAGGCTACGACCATATCGTGCAAATAGATATATTCCATTACAATACGTCTTGGAAGAGGAAGAGGAGGAGCATGAGAAAAGAAGGAGAAGAAGAAGAAGAAGAAGAAGAAGAAGAAGAAGAAGAAGAAGAAGAAGAAGAAGAAGAAGAAGAAGAAGAAGAAGAAGAAGAAGAAGAAGAAGAAGAAGAAGAAGAAGAAGAAGAAGAAGAAGAAGAAGAAGAACTACATCAATGAAGGGGTAGAGGTGGGTTTTCGTCCAGTGTCTGCAGTGATCTAGGATCGTTATTAGCCTACACACATGCATGTGTTTAGAAGCCTCACCAGTGAATTGTTCAAAACATGTCGCCGAGAACAAAACATCCGATATCGTTGTCTACCTCCAAGGCATTGTGATTTTTTTAATGTCATGAACATATCGACCTTGGGTCCAAAAGAAAATGGAGTGGGGGCGGGGGGGGAGAGTTGAGGCACCCACCTTTCTCACTCACACACACTTCATGTGTGCATTTCATTATAACAATATCTAACGAGAATATTGGAGTCCTGGGAGGAATCATGATTTAAATATTATATCATCTTCTCAGTCTTGACATGAATGCTTAGATGTGTTAATAAGATCAAGAACAACATGTTTCCCCCCACACATATTTAGTATAGATCTAGATCTATATGAGCTAGATAAATCTAGATCTAGTTGCTCAGCAGTTAGATGTAGATTTAAGATCTATTTTCTTTCATTAAAAAAAAAAAACCCAAAAAAACAATGTAGGTTATATTTGAGTCCTCGAGTGAGTGACGTGATATTACAACGCTGGTTTACGCTAACTCACTAAACCTATATTCTAGACCTAAAGGGACTTTTTGTTTTGACAACACTAAGATTAAAAGGGTTAAGTCAAGGCTGAAAGGTTTGAGCACACTGTGCTGTTACGCTCACTAGCACATTATGCAAAGTGTGTAGTGGGCTCTCAATGTCGGATTTCGTTTGGGTAGGCTGCTTTCCAAAAGTGGACACGCTCAGCAAATTATTGTGTAGATCTAGAATCTAGAACTAGATCTAGATCTAGATCTAGCTCTATAGATCTAGTCTAGATCTATGTCTGTGTGTGCGTGTGAAACTGAATTTATTTATCTAGACAGAGGCAGGGTCCAACAACAAAATACGACAACATCTAGATCTAGCTTGATCTAAAATCTAAAACAAAATCTAAATCTAATCTATTATAGATCTAGATCTAGATCTGGAGTCTAGATTACATTTTAATCTATCTTATTTGCACCGCAATATATTCGATTTCTTAACTTTCTTACCTTGAACTGAATCTTTCTATTCCAGAGGAAAGGGAGAAACTCACATGAAGATGTAGCAGGATCTCGATCTAGATTCTTGATATTATTTAATTTATAGTTTAGAAGTATATTACAGAATATAGTAATTTATGTTAGGATGCTACTCAGAGTGTGTAAGTACGCGTACCGGTGACAGTACGCAAGCCACCGTCTATCGGTACGTGTAGATTAAAAGATCTGACCAATTTTTCATTA
>JAXRKP010001284.1:22500-32500 GCA_037039925.1 Doris montereyensis | reverse complement strand
AATGAAATAAGAAGTGATGAAATCCAAGCAATGAAAAAAGAAGTAATGAAATCCAACCAATGAAATTGGAAGCGATGAAATCCAACCAATGAAATTGGAAGCGATGAAATCAAGCAATGAAATAGGAAATGTTGAAATCCAGCCAATGAAAAAGAAAATGTTGAAACCCAGTCAATGAAATAGAAAATGATGAAACCCAGCCAATGAAATATGAAATGGCGAAACCCAGCCAATGAAATAGAAAATGATGAAACCCAGGGAATAAAATAGGAAATGATGAAACCCAGCCAATGAAATATGAAACGGCGAAACCCAGCCAATAAAATAGGAAATGTTGAAACCCAGCCAATAAAATAGGAAATATGGAAATCCAGCCAATGAAATAGGAAATGTTGAAACCCAGCCAATGAAATAGAAAATGTTGAAACCCAGCCAATGAAATAGAAAATGTTGAAACCCAGCCAATGAAATAGAAAATGTTGAAACCCAGCCAATGAAATAAAATGGAAATGATGAAAATGATGAAACCCAGCCAATGAAATAGAAAATGTTGAAACCCAGCCAATGAAATAGGAAATGATAAAACCCAGCCAATTAAATAGAAAATGTTGAAACCCAGCGAATGAAATAGGAAATGATGAAACCCAGCCAATGAAATAGAAAATGTTGAAACCCAGCGAATGAAACATAGATATTGCGAAATAGATAAGATGAGAAGAATATTTTGGACAACGTAAAAACGACGAAAAGGAAGTGATAAAATGGATAGAGATGATGAAACGGAAGGGCTGAAATGAAGATAAATCTTTGTTTGTTTCATTGAAACTTACCCCGTCCACCATTGCGGTGATCTCACGATGCATTAAAAGGAAGCACAAGATCAAAGGTATGGAAAGACAGGAAAAGTGGACAATTTTGACAAAGATGTCATCAGGTGTGAGATTATAAAGATGTTTGAGGAACAGGAACTGATTAAACTGCGGAAACTGATGAGAAGACTGCAAGTAAACAATGGGATTTTAAATTTGTAATCCACAAAATGAGAGAAATTAGACTGCACAAGTCCCTGCTCACCACCGCATGTATGGCAGAAATTGTCAATCCATTGATTTTTTTAGAAATTCATTGTTGTATTATTGATAGTCTGATCACGGTGTTAAATGGACATCTATCTTTGTAATATGAAACTGCACAAAACTATTGGGATGAGTTATCTCCCTCGGCTTTCTAGATAAACAGTACCGATGGGGATACCCTAACACTTTTTAATCCCTTTATGCCATAACACAAATTCAAATTCTCCCATTTCTGGATACAAATTGTAATCCTCTCATCACACCTCCACCATCAATGCAAGTCGCACGCGTCCGCCCCTGGACTATTCTCCAACTTTTGGGAATGAAAATGACATTACTGTACATTTTATTGTTCAGGGTCTCACAAATAAATATTGGGCAAAAGATCACAGGAATTCGTCGCTTTGAAGAAACGGTAACAGCTACAGATCTCTCATTTTGGTATTCGTTTTGGTAAATACAGATTTAAGACTGCATGAAGAATAACACGTAATTACGTTTTGTAGCTATTGAGAAAATCTTTGATATGTATGATCACGTCATATGAAATGCATTATAATCAAGGTGTTGTAGCTAAACCGTATTGTCATGAGCTTGTAATCACGTCATGTGAAATGCATTATAATCAAGGTGTTGTAGCTAAACCGTAATGTCATGAGCTTGTAATCACGTCATGTGAAATGCATTATAATCAAGGTGTTGTAGCTAAACCGTATTGTCATGAGCTTGTAATCACGTCATGTGAAATGCATTATAATCAAGGTGTTGTAGCTAAACCGTAATGTCATGAGCTTGTAATCACGTCATGTGAAATGCATTATAATCAAGGTGTTGTAGCTAAACCGTATTGTCATGAGTTTGTAATCACGTCATGTGAAATGCATTATAATCAAGGTGTTGTAGCTAAACCGTAATGTCATGAGCTTGTAATCACGTCAACAGTGGCTCAAACCCAATGGCTGGCACAGGTGGGTTTTCTTCACAACGTTGTACTCTTAGGAAAGGTAGTTCACTCACTCTACTTCCCTCACTTGACTCAGGTGTGAATGAGCACCCCAGCTATAGTTAGGAAAGATCTTCCCATAGTGTTAGTACGGAAAGCCTAAACAGGCCTGTGTACTGTATGCCCCCCCCCGGGATTCGAGGACTTTGAAAACAAAAGGATTTTTGGGGGATAAATGGTGTACAGTATATTGTAATGTAAACTAAAGTTTCTTCCAGGCCGTTACGGTCCATAGAGCCGGAGCGTATCTCGGTTTCTGTAACGTAAAGCGGAACAGGTGATAATAATCACCTCCTGGCTAGGACGCTAGTCTGACGCAGATTTTTTACTCCAAATCTAGTCCTTGTACCCATTTGCAACCAGGATGTCATGATCTCCAGTCCGACAGCCTAACCGCTCGGCCACCGACACAATTCATTATATTATATAATCATTGAGTTTGTTCTTTTTTTATTTGGTCGTTTTTTTATCTTTTCGTTCTTCCTTTAGTATTTCAACTTCTTTACTCATCGATACTAGCCTTCTTCTTCTTCTGCATTTTTAGCTCGCTGGGAAGCATAGGTCATCAAGAAATAATCTCCCATCACTTCTCTCCTGGGCCAGCCTCTCCATAGATTTCCATGTTTGCCTCATCTACTTCATCTCTTCCTCCAGTTCTCTTCTCCATGTAGCCCCTGGCCAGCCTCTCCATAGATTTCCATGTTAGCTCCGTCTTGTTCATCTCTTCCTCCAGTTCTCTTCTCCATGTAGCCCTTGGCCAGCCCCTCGATCTTTTACCTTGTGGGTTCCACGTAAGGCTCTGTCTGGTTATTATGTAGGGTCTTTTTTCTAAGCCTGTGGCCTATCCACCTCCATGTCTTCCGTTTTAATTTTTTTTTCGGCTGATACTTATCCATTTTTCCCATAGATTAATGTCTGAGATAACGTTAGACCAGAATATTTTGACAATTCTCCTCAGACATCTATTTATGAATGAAAGTATGTTTGTAGGGTAGTTGCTGTGGGTGTCCGTGTTTCTAACTCTAAGCCATATGTTACCACTGACTTGACATCGGAGTTGAATAGCTTTAGTATTTCAATGTGTTTACTCATTGAAACAATTACAGTGCATCTAAAACAGAATATGGACAAAGCAGCAACGATCAATAACAAACAGTAAGCCCTTTATCCGTTGAAACCCTGACGTCCACAACACGTGTGTTCAACGTTCCTCTGTCCATCATAATCATAGTTATGCGATGATCCCAGGGTGAATGATTTATGATAAGTTGATGAATGTGTATGAATTTGTCTTTAATTATTGTTTATATAATAATATGTTCTTTCACTGCACTTTCTGTTCACTCACCTTTTTATCTCTATATATTTTATCTCTCCTAAAATGTATACATTTAATGATTAACGCAAGTTAAATTTGTTTTTAATTTAAATACATTAATGTATTTTATTATTTTCCAACGGAAAATATGAAAACAAAAAATAACTTCCTTTTTAAAGATGTGTTTAGAACGATGACAAATCGATTGAAAACATTATATCAAATATGTGTTTAGAACGATGAGAAATCGATTGAAAACATTATATCAAATATGTGTTTAGAACAATGAGAAATCGATTGAAAACATTATATCAAATATGTGTTTAGAACGATGAAAATCGATTGAAAACATTGTTTGTTTTTCATTGTAACGAAAAACAAATTCATTAAGAAAGATATTTTGGAAAAAAACTTTTTCAGCAGCAATGTGTTTTCATTTGCGCACTAAAGACAAAAATCTTGCTAAACAGTTATTCAAACATTCCTTCAAGTTTTCACACAAAACTCATTCAACTACAACTGGCTTTTCCTCCTGCCAATAGAATGAATATGCAAACACCCATGTACATTATGTGAACTCTAATATGCAAACACCCATGTACATTATGTGAACTCTAATATGCAAACACCCATGTACATTATGTGAACTCTAATATGCAAACACCCATATACATTATGTGAACTCTAATATGCAAACACCCATGTACATTATGTGAACTCTAATATGCAAACACACATGTACATTATGTGAACTCTAATATGCAAACACCCATGTACATTATGTGAACTCTAATATGCAAACATACACGTACATTATGTGAACTCTAATATGCAAACACACATGTACATTATGTGAACTCTAATATGCAAACACACATGTACATTATGTGAACTCTAATATGCAAACACCCATGTACATTATGTGAACTGTAATATGCAAACATACACGTACATTATGTGAACTCTAATATGCAAACACCCATGTACATTATGTGAACTGTAATATGCAAACACACATGTACATTATGTGAACTCTAATATGCAAACACACATGTACATTATTTGAACTCTGGAAATTCTCCTTTCTCATGCATGCTCAGAAGACCCGAAACCATGTTAGAACAATAAATAGACATATCTGTCACGAGACCCGAAACCATGCAAAGAACAATAACTAGACATATCTGTCACGACACCCGAAACCATGTTAGACCAATAACTAGACATATCTGTCACGAAACCCGAAACCATGTTAGAACAATAACTAGACATATCTGTCATTTGTCATGAGACCCGAAACCATGTTAGAACAATAACTAGACATATCTGTCACGAAACCCGAAACCATGTTAGAACAATAACTAGACATATCTGCCACGAGACCCGAAGCCATGTTAGACCAATAACTAGACATATGTCATGAAACCCGAAACCATGTTAGAACAATAACTAGACATATGTCATGAAACCCGAAACCATGTTAGAACAATAACTAGACATATCTGTCACGAAACCCGAAACCATGTTAGAACAATAACTAGACATATGTCATGAAACCCGAAACCATGTTAGAACAATAACTAGACATATCTGTCACGAGACCCGAAACCATGTTAGAACAATAACTAGACATATCTGTCACGAAACCCGAAACCATGTTAGAAAAATAACTAGACATATCTTAAATTAAGCACATATTACAGGACGCAATCGTCTGTGTGATTTGACGGATGGACGCTAAATGTGCTCAAGAATATGACATCATTTTTTTCTAAATTTAAAATGGCGGTCAATCAACGCAGGTACAGTATAAACTACCTGCTAAATAATTAAAATTCTGGTTCACCATGTGATGTAAGAGATGCCTTATATGTTTTTTGATTCTGATCTACAGAAATGTGAACGCGATGTCTTATCTATTTTTTTTATTCTGTTCTACAGAAATGTGAACGCGATGTCTTATCTATTTTTTTATTCTGTTCTACAGAAATGTGACCGCGATGTCTTACATGTTTTTTTATTCTGATCTACAGAAATGTGACTGTGATGTCTTATATGTTTTTTGATTCTGATCTACAGAAATGTGACCGCGATGTTTATCTATTTTTTTTTATTCTGATCTACAGAAATGTGACTGTGATGTCTTACATGTTTTTTGGATTCTGTTCTACAAATGTGACTGTGATGTCTTACATGTTTTTTTATTCTGTTCTACAGAAATGTGAACGCGATGTCTTATCTATTTTTTTTTATTCTGTTCTACAGAAATGTGACCGCGATGTCCTGTGTGCTTTCGGATTCTGGTCTAAAGAAATGTGACCGCGATGTCCTATATGTTTGGATTCTGTTCTACAGAAATGTGACCGCAATGTCCTATATGTTTTTTTTATTCTGTTTTACAGAAATGTGACCGCAATGTCTTATATATTTTTTTATTCTGTTCTACAGAAATGTGACCGCAATGTCCTATATGTTTTTTTTATTCTGTTCTACAGAAATGTGACCGCAATGTCTTATAATTTTTTATTCTGTTCTACAGAAATGTGACTGCAATGTCCTATATGTGTTTGGATTCTGTTCTACAGAAATGTGACTGCGATGACCTATATGTGTTTGGATTCTGTTCTACAGAAATGTGACTGCAATGTCCTATATGTGTTTGGATTCTGTTCTACAGAAATGTGACCGCGATGACCTATATGTGTTTGGATTCTGTTCTGACAGAAATGTGTTTGGATTCTGTCAATGTCCTATATGTGTTTGGATTCTGTTCTACAGAAATGTGACTGCAATGTCCTATATGTGTTTTGATTCTGTTCTACAGAAATGTGACTGCAATGACCTATATGTGTTTGGATTCTGTTCTATAGAAATGTGACTGCAATGTCCTATATGTTTGGATTCTGTTCTACAGAAATGTGACCGCGATGACCTATATGTGTTTGGATTCTGTTCTACAGAAATGTGACTGCAATGTCCTATATGTGTTTGGATTCTGTTCTATAGAAATGTGACTGCAATGTCCTATATGTTTGAATTCTGTTCTATAGAAATGTGATTGCGATGTCCTATATGTGTTTGGATTCTGTTCTATAGAAATGTGACTGCAATGTCCTATATGTGTTTGGATTCTGTTCTACAGACATGTGACTGCAATGTCCTATATGTTTGAATTCTGTTCTATAGAAATGTGACTGCAATGTCCTATATGTTTGAATTCTGTTCTATAGAAATGTGACTGCAATGTCCTATATGTGTTTGGATTCTGTTCTACAGAAATGTGACTGCAATGTCTTATATGTTTGAAGTCTAATCTATAGAAATGTGACTGCAATGTCCTATATGTTTGAATTCTGTTCTATAGAAATGTGACTGCAATGTCCTATACGTTTGAATTCTGTTCTACAGAAATGTGACTGCAATGTCCTTTATGTTTGAATTCTGTTCTATAGAAATGTGACTGCAATGTCCTATATGTTTGAATTCTGTTCTATAGAAATGTGACTGCAATGTCCTATATGTGTTTGGATTCTGTTCTACAGAAATGTGACTGCAATGTCCTATATGTTTGAATTCTGTTCTACAGAAATGTGATTGCGATGTCCTATATGTGTTTGGATTCTGTTCTATAGAAATGTGACTGCAATGTCCTATATGTGTTTGGATTCTGTTCAACAGAAATGTGATTGCGATGTCCTATATGTGTTTGGATTCTGTTCTATAGAAATGTGACTGCGATGTCCTATATGCGTTTGGATTCTGTTCTATAGAAATGTGACTGCGATGTCCTATATGTGTTTGGATTCTGTTCTATAGAAATGTGACTGCAATGTCCTATATGTTTGAATTCTGTTCTATAGAAATGTGACTGCGATGTCCTATATGTGTTTGGATTCTGTTCTATAGAAATGTGACTGCAATGTCCTATATGTTTGAATTCTGTTCTATAGAAATGTGATTGCAATGTCCTATATGTGTTTGGATTCTGTTCTACAGGAATGTGACTGCGATGTCCTATATGTGTTTGGATTCTGTTCTACAGAAATGTGACTGCGATGTCCTATATGTGTTTGGATTCTGTTCTACAGAAATGTGACCGCGATGTCCTACATGTGTTTGGATTCTGTTCTATAGAAATGTGACTGCGATGTCCTATATGTGTTTGGATTCTGTTCTATACAAATGTGACTGCAATGTCCTATATGTGCTTCGATTCTGTTCTATACAAATGTGACTGCAATGTCCTATATGTGTTTGGATTCTGTTCTATAGAAATGTGACTGCGATGTCTAATATGTTTTTTGATTCTGTTCTACAGAAATGTGAGCGCGATGTCCTTTATGTTTTTTTATTCTGTTCTACAGAAATGTGACTGCGATGTCCTATATGACTATATGTGTTTGGATTCTGTTCTATATTGAATGGAATGTCCTATATGTGTTCGGATTCTGTTCTACAGAAATGTGATTGCGATGTTCTATGTGTTTAGATTCTGTTCTACACAAATGTGATTGTGATGTTCTATGTGTTTCGATTCTGTTCTACAGAAATGTGACTGCGATGTTCTATGTGTTTCGATTCTGTTCTACAGAAATGTGATTGCGATATTCTATATGTTTCGATTCTGTTCTACAGAAGTGTGACTGCGATATTCTATGTGTTTGGATTCCGTTCTACAGAAATGTGATCGCTATGTTCTCTGCGTTTGGATTCTGTTCTACAGAAATGTGACTGCGATGTCTTATATGTTTTTTGATTCTGTTCTACAAAAATGTGACCGCGATGTCCTTTATGTTTTTTGATTCTGTTCTACAGAAATGTGACTGCGATGTCCTATATGACTATATGTGTTTGGATTCTGTTCTACAGAAATGTGACTGTGATGACCTATATGTTTGAATTCCGTTCTACAGAAATGTGACTGTGATGACCTATATGTTTGAATTCCGTTCTACAGAAATGTGACTGTGATGACCTATATGTTTGAATTCCGTTCTACAGAAATGTGACTGCGATGTCCTATGTGTTTGAATTCCGTTCTACAGAAATGTGACTGCTATGCCCTATGTGTTTCGATTCTGTTCTACAGAAATGTGATCGCTATGTTCTATGTGTTTGGATTCTGTTCTACAGAAATGTGATCGCGATGTTCTATGTGTTTGGATTCTGTTCTACAGAAATGTGATCGCTATGTTCTATGTGTTTGGATTCTGTTCTACAGAAATGTGATCGCTATGTTCGATGGGTTTGGATTCTGTTGTACAGAAATGTGACCGCTATGTTCTATGTGTCTGGATTCCGTTCTACAGAAATGTGATCGCTATGTTCTATGTATTTGGATTCTGTTCTACAGAAATGTGATCGCTATGTTCTATGTGTTTGAATTCTGTTCTACAGAAATGTGACCGCGATGTTTTAT
Organism: Doris montereyensis; assembly: GCA_037039925.1. Taxonomy (NCBI): domain Eukaryota; kingdom Metazoa; phylum Mollusca; class Gastropoda; order Nudibranchia; family Dorididae; genus Doris; species Doris montereyensis. Next base: position 23,684 of record JAXRKP010001284.1, on the reverse strand, counting down.
GTGTTTCGATTCTGTTCTAGTTCTACAGAAATGTGATCGCTTCTTCAAGCCTCTTTGCTCTTTCGAATATTTGGAGATATCGACACTTGGTTCTTTCTCCAAAAACATTTTCCCCTAGACAATGACAGTACAAGGTTTTAAAAACTTCGCCGAGAGAATGACACAACAAGGTTTTAAAAACATCGCCGAGAGAATGACAATACAAGGTTTTACAAACATCGCCGAGAGAATGACACAACAAGGTTTTAAAAACATCGCCGAGAGAATGACAATACAAGGTTTTACAAACATCGCCGAGAGAATGACAATACAAGGTTTTAAAAACATCGCCGAGAGAATGACAATACAAGGTTTTAAAAACATCGCCGAAAGAATGACACAACAAGGTTTTAAAAACATCGCCGAGAGAATGACAATACGAGGTTTTAAAAACATCGCCGATAGAATGACAATACAAGGTTTTAAAAACATCGCCGATAGAATGACAATACAAGGTTTTAAAAACATGATGAATTACAGGGGTAGCTTTCTTTGATGACGTCACGAATGGTCAAGATATACTTTACAAACTTGTGTCCACAAATTTTCTTTAAGTAAAAAATCATTAAGAACGTCTTCTAATAAGGCATGAACATCATCCCCGAAATTTTCTCTATCCTGGGCTGCTGTTTTCGCTCTTTCCCAGGAAGGCCATCACTCTCCGTTTCTCTCTTTCTCAACCATTCTCCGCCACATCCCAACCCACATGACCATGCGTATTAATCTGAACAACAACAAGATCAAAATGATAACTAACAAACAAATACACACACACAAAGAAACAAAACAACAATTCTGTCCTTTTCATTCAGGGAGAAAAAAAAGGATGGTTGGTGCGAGTTGCTGGTAGGTCATACTTCTTTCCTTTTACACTTTAACTTGTCTTTAACTTGTCTTACGTCTTGTTATTTCCTTCATTCCTTTTACACTTTAACTTGTCTTACGTCTTGTTATTTCCTTCTATTTTCCTTTACAATTTAACTTATCCTATGTCTTGTTATTTCCTTCTTTGCCTTTTTATACTTTATCTTATCTTATGTCTTGTTACTTCCTTCATTTCCTTTTTACACTTTAACTTATCTTATGTCTTGTTATTTCCTTTTTACACTTTAACTTATCTTATGTCTTGTTATTTCCTTCCTTTC
>JAXRKP010001284.1:10000-12500 GCA_037039925.1 Doris montereyensis | reverse complement strand
TGTCTTGCCTATTTATTTCTTTATACTTTCCACAACAGTCCCCACTGTCTTGCCTATTTATTTCTTTATACTTTCCACAACAGTCCCCACATTCTGGCCTATTTATTTCTTTATACTTTCCAGGACAGTCGCCATTGTCTGGCCTATTCATTTCTCTATACTTTCCACGACAGTCTCGATTGTCTGGCCTATTCATTTTTCTATACGTTCCACAACAATGTCAACTGTCTAGCCTATTTATTTTTCTATACGTTCTACAACAGTCCCCACTGTCTTGCCTATTCATTCCTCTATATTTTCCATACGTTTCACTGTCTAGCCTATTCATTTCTCTATATTTTCCACAAGAGTCCCCACTGTCTTGCTTATTTATTTCTCTGTATTTTCCACAACAGTCCCAACTGTCTGGCCTATTCATTTCTCTATATTTTCCACAACAGTCCCCACTGTCTTGCCTATTAATTTCTCTGTATTTTCCACAACAGTCCCAACTGTCTGGCCTATTTATTTCTCTATATTTTCCACAACAGTCCCCACTGTCTTGCCTATTCATTTCTCTATACTTTCTACAACAGTCCCCACTGTCTTGCCTATTAATTTGTCTATTTTTTCCACAAAAGTCCCCACTGTCTTGCCTATTTACTTTTCTATATTTTCGACAACATTCCCCATTGTCTTGTCTATTCACGTTTCTATATCTTCCACAACATTCCCCACTGTCTTGTCTATTCACGTTTCTATATCTTCCACAACATTCCCCACTGTCTTGTCTATTCACGTTTCTATATCTTCCACAACATTCCCCACTGTCTTGTCTATTCACGTTTCTATATCTTCCACAACATTCCCCACTGGCTGGCGTATTAATTTTATTTGATGCCTTCGCGTCTACACACCAGTGTACATGTACTGCACTGCGACATCTATTCACGCATACCATTGACATGGACAGCAGCTGTTGAAGTACAAAGGAGGAAATCGATGAGAGCTGATTGAGTGGCGGTCAGGCACGGAGTGTGACTTGAAAGATGGTCAAGTGCTGGGATGGTGTCTGTCTCTGTCTGTCTCTGTCTCTGTCTCTGTCTGTCTCTGTTCTGTCTGTGTCTCTCTCTCTGTCTCTGTCTGTCTGTCTGTCTGTCTGTCTGTCTGTCTGTCTGTCTGTCTGTCTGTCTGTCTGTCTGTCTGTCTGTCTGTCTGTCTGTCTGTCTGTCTGTCTGTCTGTCTGTCTCTCTCTCTCTCTCTCTCTCTCTCTCTCTCTCTCTCTTGCTCTCTCTGATCTCTCTCTCTCTCTCTCTCTCTCTCTCTCTCTCTCTCTCTCTCTCTCTCTGTCTCTCTCTCTCTCTCTCCGTCTCCGTCTCCGTCTCCGTCTCCGTCTCCGTCTCTGTCTCTGTCTCTGTCTGTCTCTCTTTCTGTCTCTGGCTGGATCGATGCAGCACAGCTAGTTACGTTGCTGTCGCCTGCTTGCTCGAAACATTTTTTTTCTTGTCGGGGACAATAAGCTGTTATTAATTAACTTAACATTTTGATGATAACGTCTGTCGTAGGAAATGTACTTACTGCCCTTTAAAAATTAAAAAAGATTCATGTCCCATGTCTCAATTGTTTCTCGTTGGTTATTTTGATAATGTTTTTTTAATTGTTTTCCTATTCTTAGATTTACTAAGTAAATTTAGGAAACATTACTCGAACTGGTATAACACATTTTATATGACTTTATAATCTCCATGTCTATATCATTAATTCATGGACACACAGACATGCACATCCGTGGGCGGTTGAAAGGTTCTTCTGGTAGGTCTATTTCTTTCCTTTCATTCGTTTTAATGTCTTTCACCTTGTTGTATCATGTAACCTCTTCATTCGCCTTGAAGTTACTGCTTGTAGTGGTTAGAGTCAATTTTAAACAAACAAACAAACAAAAATATTCAAAGTCCCTGGGAGCATATAAAGTGTACACAATACAGCTGCCTGTAGTGTTTACTAATAGTAATGTTAAGCATTTAAACTGATTCCTTAAAATAAAACTTATTCAGGGTGGAATTGTTAGTAGCAGAACGTATTATATTAGAACACAGCATCAGTTACTGGTATATAGTGAGATATAGTAGGGAGAAGAAGGCGCAGTCGCGGTCCATCAATTCAATAATAATTGACCGTTCACCAATTCCGTAGAAGACCTTGCAAAATGTCAATATTAGTTCATTTGGGTTCATTAATTCATCCCGTAGATGATAATGCAAAGGACAAGAAGCCATAAGTCAGCGTAGGCCATGAATTGATGACGTTGACTGACAATTACTACCTGGTACAAAGCGTTGAACTAAAGCAAGTAAAAGCGTATAGAGAAACAGCATGATGGCAGCCATTTTGGTTCACTGTTTAGAACCAGAGGTCGAGGTTGTCACGGGAAGTGACGTCAGACTTTTGAGCCCTATTAGAGACTGTAGAGTGTGACGTCATGCAGTGCTAGAGTAGCGTGGCGTCTCTACGCTACGGCAGG
>JAXRKP010001284.1:0-7500 GCA_037039925.1 Doris montereyensis | reverse complement strand
CAGAATCGTTTAGAAAGAACTTTGCCATGGTGATATTATAACAGAAACCAGTAATATATTGTTAAAAAATCCATCAAGAATAAAATATGAATACCAAAAAAATATGCATACCAAAAAAATATGAATACCAAAAAAAATATGAATACTAAAAAAAATGAATACCAAAAAAATATGAATACTAAAAAAATATGAATACTAAAAAAATATGAATACTAAAAAAATATGAATACTAAAAAAATATGAAGACTAAAAGATATGAATAATAAAAAATATGAACAATAAAAAAAATATGAATAATAAAAAATATGAGTAATTTATGAATAATAAAAAATTAAAATATAATAAAAAATATAAATAATAAAAATATGAATAAAAAATATGAATAATAACAAAAATGAATAATGAAAACATATGAATAATAAAAATATGAATAATAAAAACATATGAATAATAAAAATATGAATAATAAATATATGAGTAATAAACAGTATGAATAATAAAAAATATCAATAATAAATAATATGAGTAATAAAAAATATGAATACTAAAAAAAATGAATAATTAAAAATATGAATAATAAAAAATACGAAAACTAAAAAAAAAGTTACGGCCCTCGATGTGCTCACTCTCTGGGCAGCGCGACCTTTTCGCTCGGAAAAATTTGGCAACCGTTGGCGGGCGGCTCGAATCCACCTTGTTATTGTGAGGCCGATACCTTGCCTACCGAGTCCCCTCCTTGACACAGTTATAGTAGACATTACACAGTTATAGTAGACATTACACAGTTATAGTAGACATCACACACTTATAGTAAACAGTACACAGTTATAGCAGACATAACACATTTATAGTAAACATTACAGTTATAGTAGACATTACACAGTCAAAGTACACATTATGCAATTATAGTAGACATAACACATTTATAGTAGACATTACACAGTTATAGTAGATATTACACGGTTATAGTAGACATTACACAGTTATAGTAAACATAACACATTTATAGTAGACATTACACAGTTATAGTAGACATAACACATTTATAGTAGACATTACACAGTTATAGTAGACATTACACAGTTATAGAAGACATAACACAGTTATAGTAAACATACCACATTTATAGTAGACATTACACAGTTATAGTAGACATTACACAGTTATAGTAGACATTACACAGTTATAGTAAACATTACACAGTTATAGTAGACATAACACATTTATAGTAGACATTACACAGATTAAGTAGACATTACACAGTTATAGTAGACATTACACAGTTGTAATATACACTACACAGTTGTAGTAGACATGACACAGTTATAGTAGACATGACACAGTTATAGTAGACATAACACATTTATAGTAGACATTACACACTTATAATAGACATTACACAGTTATAGTAGACATTACACAGTTAAAGTAGACATTACACAGTTATAGTAGACATTACACAGTTATAGTAGACATTACACAGTTATAGTAGACATTACACAGTCATAGTAGACATTACACAGTCATAGTAGACATTACACAGTTATAGTAGACATTACACAGTTATAGTAGACATTACACAGTTATAGTAGACACCACACAATTATAGTAGACATTACACAGTTCTAGTATACATTACACAGTTATAGTAGACATTACACAGTTATAGTAGACATTACACAGTTATAGTAGACATTATACAGTTATAGTAGACATTACACAGTTATAGTAGACATTACACAGTTATAGTAGACATTACACAGTTATAGTAGACACCACACAATTATAATAGACATTACACAGTTATAGTAGACACTACACAGTTATAGTAGACACCACACAATTATAGTAGACATTACACAGTTATAGTAGACACTACACAGTTATAGTAGACATTACACAGTTATAGTAGACATTACACAGTTATAGTAGACACCACACAATTATAGTAGACATTACACAGTCATAGTAGACACTACACAGTTATAGTAGACATTACACAGTTATAGTAAACATTACACAGTTATAGTAGACATTACACAGTTATAGTAGACATTACACAGTTATAGTAGACATTACACAGTTATAGTAGACATTACACAGTTATAGTAGACATTACACAGTCATAGTAGACACTACACAGTTATAGTAGACATGACACAGTTATAGTAGACATTACACAGTTATAGTAGACATGACACAGTTATAGTAGACATTACACAGTTATAGTAGACATTACACAGTTATAGTAGACATTACACAGTTATAGTAGACATTACACAGTCATAGTAGACATTACACAGTTATAGTAGACATTACACAGTTATAGTAGACATTACACAGTTATAGTAGACATTACACAGTTATAGTAGACATTACACAGTTATAGTAGACATTACACAGTTATAGTAGACATTACACAGTTATAGTAGACATTACACAGTTAGAGTATAAACCACACGGTTATAGTAGACATTAAACAGTTATAGTAGACATTACACAGTTATAGTAGACATTACACAGTTATAGTAGACATTACACAGTTATAGTAGACATTACACAGTTATAGTAGACATTACACAGTTATAGTAGACATTACACAGTTATAGTAGACATTACACAGTTATAGTAGACATTACACAGTTATAGTAGACATTACACAGTTTAGTAGACATAACACATTTATTGCAGACATAACACATTTATAGTAGACATTACACAGTTATAGTATACACAAGACAATTATAGTAGACGGTACACAGTTAAAGTACATTACACAGTTATAGTAGACATTACACAGTTATAGTATACACCACACAGTTCTAATAGACATTACACAGTTATAGTAGACATTACACAGTTATAGCATACATTACACAGTTATAGTAAACAGTACACAGTTATAGTAGACATTACACAGTTATAGTAGACATTACACAGTTATAGTAGACATTACACAGTTATAGCAGACATTATACAGTTATAGTAGACATTACACAGTCATAGTAGACATTACACAGTTATAGTAGACATTACACAGATTATTTAGACATTACACAGTTATAGTAGACATTACACAGTTATAGTAGACATTACACAGATTTAGTGAACATTACATAGTTATAGTAGAGATTACACAGATTTAGTGAACATTACACAGTTATAGTAGACATTACACAGTTATAGTAAACATTATACAGTTATAGTATACATTACACAGATTTAGTGAACATTACACAGTTATAGTAAACATTATACAGTTATAGTAGACATTACACAGATTTAGTGAACATTACACAGTTATAGTAAACATTATACAGTTATAGTAGACATTACACAGTTATAGTAAACATTATACAGTTATAGTAGACATTACACAGATTTAGTGAACATTACACAGTTATAGTAAACATTATACAGTTATAGTAGACATTACACAGATTTAGTGAACATTACACAGTTATAGTAAACATTATACAGTTATAGTAGACATTACACAGATTTAGTAGACATTACACAGTTATTTAATTCAATTCAATCATCTTTATTGATCCTTTAAGAAAGGAAATTATACTTGTGTTGTCACAATTTTCGCTTGAAAAATTAAAAAAAATATAATATATAAACTGAAGGTAAACGACTGAACGGATTCGCCAACTTTACAACGGTTGCCTTGGTGGACAATTTGATTCATTTCAAAGTCGTGATGTTATGCATGATGTAGAATGATCCATCGTAGGTAGACACTGTGAAGCCTTTTTAGGCCCTCTAGTCTTAGTAGCTTTATACTCGTTGGTACGTTTTTAGGCAAAAGTACAGTAGATAATTTTACCTTCAGCAACGTAGAAGGACCATTGAACTGTTCAGCCCCCTGTAAATGTGATAATCAAAATATCGAATATTTGCTGAACCAGCATATTCGACGGCATCATAGTTCCATGGGCACCGAAAATCATGAGGATGCCGAATATCATGAGGATGCCGAATATGACACAACTTACATCGACTCTACCGGCGTTTTATCGCGTTGATGGTGAACCAAATGGCGGATAGGCTGGCCGTGTCTTTCTCTGCTCTCTCTGTGTTTTCCTGGATTTGTATTATTTCACCTAGATATACCGGTTTGGCCTTTTTAAGTTTTATATATAACCTTTAAAAGGCATCTGTTCACAATTTTAGTCACAATCTGTGAACTTTCAACAGTCTTAATCCATAGTTTTAAACATTTTTATCATGGATTTTAGATCTTCAATGACTCCACAATCATATTTTATCTGATCACGCGTTTCGTTTCTATAAGTGAATCACAAACATGGCTTGAGATTGAACTTCACCAAATGTCTTAAAGATAGTATTTGTTTGAAAGCCAGAATCCATCAGTAACAAAACCAAGAATGTCCACACAAAGAGAGAATCACAATCATAGTACTGTGTTATAGTGGTATACTACACAGTTATAGTACACATTACACAGTTATAGTAGGCATTATACAGTTATAGTACACAGTTATAGTAGGCATTATACAGTTATAGTAGGCATTATACAGTTATAGTAGACATTATACAGTTATAGTAGACAGTTATAGTAGGCATTATACAGTTATAGTAGACATTATACAGTTATAGTAGACATTATACAGTTATAGTAGACATTATACAGTTATAGTAGACATTATACAGTTATAGTAGACATTATACAGTTATAGTACACAGTTATAGTAGGCATTATACAGTTATAGTACACAGTTATAGTAGGCATTATACAGTTATAGTACACAGTTATAGTAGACATTATACAGTTATAGTAGGCATTATACAGTTATAGTAGACATTATACAGTTATAGTAGACATTATACAGTTATAGTAGACATTATACAGTTATAGTAGACATTATACAGTTATAGTAGACATTATACAGTTATAGTAGACATTATACAGTTATAGTAGACATTATACAGTTATAGTTAGACATTATAGTAGAGTTATAGTAGACATTATACAGTTATAGTAGACATTATACAGTTATAGTTATAGTACACAGTTATAGTAGGCATTATACAGTTATAGTACACAGTTATAGTAGACATTATACAGTTATAGTACACAGTTATAGTAGACATTATACAGTTATAGTACATTATACAGTTATAGTAGACATTATACAGTTATAGTAGACATTACACAGTTATAGTAGACATTATACAGTTATAGTAGACATTATACAGTTATAGTACACAGTTATAGTAGACATTACACAGTTATAGTAGACATTATACAGTTATAGTAGACATTACACAGTTATAGTAGACATTACACAGTTATAGTAGACATTACACAGTTATAGTAGACATTATACAGTTATAGTAGACATTACACAGTTATAGTAGACATTACACAGTTATAGTAGACATTACACAGTTATAGTAGACATTATACAGTTATAGTAGACATTACACAGTTATAGTAGACATTATACAGTTATAGTAGACATTACACAGTTATAGTAGACATTACACAGTTATATTAGACATTACACAGTTATAGTAGACATTATACAGTTATAGTAGACATTATACAGTTATAGTAGACATTATACAGTTATAGTAGACATTACACAGTTATAGTAGACATTACACAGTTATAGTAGGCATTATACAGTTATAGTACATTATACAGTTATAGTAGACATTACACAGTTATAGTAGACATTATACAGTTATAGTAGGCATTATACAGTTATACACAGTTACACATTATACAGTTATAGTAGACATTATACAGTTATAGTAGACAGTTATAGTAGACATTATACAGTTATAGTATACAGTTATAGTAGACATTATACAGTTATAGTACACATTATACAGTTATAGTAGACATTATACAGTTATAGTAGACATTATACAGTTATAGTAGTAGACATTATACAGTTATAGTAGACATTATACATTATATAGTTATAGTAGACAGTTACAGTTATAGTAGACATTATACAGTTATAGTAGACACAGTTATAGTAGACATTATACAGTTATAGTAGACAGTTATAGTAGACATTATACAGTTATAATTATACAGTTATAGTAGACAGTTATAGACGAATAGAAAGATAGACATTACACAGTTATAGTAGACATTATACAGTTATAGTAGACATTATACAGTTATAGTAGACATTATTATTATAGTAGACATAGTATACAGTTATAGTAGACATTATACAGTTATAGTAGACAGTTATAGACAGACATTATACAGTTATAGTAGACATTATACAGTTATAGTAGACATTATACAGTTATAGTAGACATTACACAGTTATAGTAGACATTATACAGTTATAGTAGACATTATATTATAGTAGACATTATATAGTAGACATTACACAGTTATAGTAGACATTACACAGTTATAGTAGACATTACACAGTTATAGTTACATTAGTAGACAGACATACACAGTTATAGTAGACATTACACAGTTATAGTAGACATTACACAGTTATAGTAGACATTATACAGTTATAGTAGACAGTTATAGTAGACATTATACAGTCATAAATACGAAGAGAAAAACAGACACAAAGACGAATAGAAAGACAGACATAAAGACGAATAGAAAGACAGACATAAAGACAAACAGAAAGACAGACATAAAGACGAACAGAAAGACAGACATAAAGACGAATAGAAAGACAGACATCAAGACGAATAGAAAGATAGACATAAAGGCGAAGAAAAGACAGACATCAAGACGAATAGAAAGACAGACATAAAGACGAATAGAAAGACAGACATAAAGACGAATAAAAAGACAGACATGAAGACGAAGAGAAAGACAAACATCAAGACGAATAGAAAGACAGACATAAAGACGAATAGAAAGACACAGACATAAAGACGAATAGAAAAGACAGACATTAAGAAGTATAGAAAGACAGACATAAAGACAAACAGAAAGACAGACATAAAGACGAATAGAAAGACAGACATAAAGACGGAGAGAGAGAGAGAGAGAGAGAGAGAGAGAGAGAGAGAGAGAGTGAGAGAGAGAGAGAGAGGGGAGAGAGAGAGAGAGAGAGAGAGAGAGAGAGAGAGAGAGAGAGAGAGCGAGAGAGATGAGAAAGAGAGAGAGAGAGAGAGAGAGAGAGAGAGAGAGAGAGAGAGAGAGAGAGAGAGAGAGAGAGAGAGAGAGAGAGAGAGAGAGAGAGAGAGAGAGAGAGAGAGAGAGAGAGAGAGAGAGAGAGAGAGAGAGAGAGAGACAGAGAGACAGACAGACAGAGAGAGAGACAGAGAGACAGAGAGAGAGAGAGAGAGAGAGAGAGAGAGAGAGAGAGAGAGAGAGAGAGAGAGAGAGAGAGAGAGAGAGAGAGAGAGAGAGAGAGAGAGAAAGAGAGAGACATACAGACAGACAGACAGAGAGAGACAGAGACAGAGAGACAGAGACAGAGAGAGAGAGAGAGAGAGAGAGAGAGAGAGAGAGAGAGAGAGAGAGAGAGA
>JAXRKP010001283.1:122500-143678 GCA_037039925.1 Doris montereyensis | reverse complement strand
TTGCCTACGAGTCCGATCTGGGAGTGTCATCATCTCATTGTGGGTAACGGCTATTTTGCCTACGAGTCCGATTTGGGAGTGTCATCATCTCATTGTAGATAACGGCTATATTGCCTATGAGTCCGATCTGGGAGTGTCATCATCTCATTGTAGATAACGGCTATTTTGCCTACGAGTCCAATCTGGTAGTGTCATCATCTCATTGTAGATAACGGCTATATTGCCTATGAGTCCGATCTGGGAGTGTCATCATCTCATTGTGGATGGCGGCTATTTTGCCTACGAGTTCAATCTGGGAGATCCATCATCTCATTGTGGATGGCGGCTATTTTGCCTACGAGTCCAATCTGGGAGATTCATCATCTCATTGTGAGTAATGACTATTTTGCCTACGAGTCCAATCTGGGAGTGTCATCATCTCATTGTGGGTAACGGCTATTTTGCCTACGAGTCCAATCTGGGAGTGTCATCATCTCATTGTGGGTAACGGCTATTTTGCCTACGAGGTCGATCTGGGAGAATCATCATCTCATTGTGAGTAATGGCTATTTTGCCTACGAGTCCGATCTGGGAGTGTCATCCCTCATTGTGGGTAACGGCTATTTTGCCTACGAGTCCGATCTGGGAGTGTCATCATCTCATTGTGGGTAACGGCTATTTTGCCTACGAGTCCGATCTGGGAGTGTCATCATCTCATTGTGGGTAATGGCTATTTTACCTACGAGTCCGGTCTGGGAGTGTCATCCCTCATTGTGGGTAATGGCTATTTTGCCTGGGTAAGGGCTATTTTGCCTACGAGTCCGATCTGGGAGTGTCATCATTTCATTGTGGGTAACGGCTATTTTGCCTACGAGTCCGATCTGGGAGTGTCATCATCTCATTGTGGGTAATAGCTATTTATGCCTACGAGTCCGATCTGGGACTGACATCATCTCATTGTGGGTAACAGCTATTTTGCCTACGAGTCCGATCTGGGAATGTCATCATCTCATTGTGGGTAACGGCTATTTTGCCTACGAGTCCGATCTGGGAATGTCATCATCTCATTGTGGGTAACGGCTATTTTGCCTCCGAGTCCGATCTGGGAGTGACATCATCTCATTGTGGGTAACGGCTATTTTGCCTACGAGTCCGATCTGGGAGTGTCATCATCTCATTGTGGGTAACAGCTATTTTGCCTACGAGTCCGATCTGGGAGTGTCATCATCTCATTGTGGGTAACAGCTATTTTGCCTACGAGTCCGATCTGGGAGTGTCATCATTTCATTGTGGGTAACGGCTATTTTGCCTACGAGTCCGATCTGGGAGTGTCATCATCTCATTGTGGGTAACGGCTATTTTGCCTACGAGTCCGATCTGGGAGTGTCATCATCTCATTGTGGGTAACGGCTATTTTGCCTACGAGTCCGATCTGGGAGTGTCATCCCTCATTGTGGGTAACGGCTATTTTACCTACGAGTCCGATCTGGGAGTGTCATCATCTCATTGTGGGTAACAGCTATTTTGCCTACGAGTCCGATCTGGGAGTGTGATCATTTCATTGTGGGTAACGGCTATTTTGCCTACGAGTCCGATCTGGGAGTGTGATCATTTCATTGTGGGTAACGGCTATTTTGCCTACGAGTCCGATCTGGGAGTGTCATCATCTCATTGTGGAAAACGGCTATTTTGCCTACGAGTCCGATCTGGGAGTGTCATCATCTCATTGTGGGTAACGGCTATTTTGCCTACAAGTCCGATCTGGGAGTGTCATCCCTCATTGTGGGTAAGGGCTATTTTGTCTACGAGTCCGATCTGGGAGAATCATCACCTCATTGTGAGTAATGGCTATTTTGCCTACGAGTCCGATCTGGGAGTGTCATCCCTCATGGTGGGTAACGGCTATTTTGCCTACGAGTCCGATCTGGGAGTGTCATCATCTCATTGTGGGTAACGGCTATTTTGCCTACGAGTCCGATCTGGGAGTGTCATCATCTCATTGTGGGTAACGGCTATTTTGCCTACGAGTCCGATCTGGGAGTGTCATCATCTCATTGTGGGTAATGGCTATTTTACCTACGAGTCCGGTCTGGGAGTGTCATCCCTCATTGTGGGTAATGGCTATTTTGCCTGGGTAAGGGCTATTTTGCCTACGAGTCCGATCTGGGAGTGTCATCATTTCATTGTGGGTAACGGCTATTTTGCCTACGAGTCCGATCTGGGAGTGTCATCATCTCATTGTGGGTAACGGCTATTTTGCCTACGAGTCCGATCTGGGAGTGTCATCATCTCATCGTGGGTAACGGCTATTTTGCCTACGAGTCCGATCTGGGAGTGTCATCCCTCATTGTGGGTAACGGCTATTTTGCCTACGAGTCAGATCTGGGAGTGTCATCATCTCATTGTGGGTAACGGCTATTTTGCCTACGAGTCCGATCTGGGAATGTCATCATCTCATTGTGGGTAATGGCTATTTATGCCTACGAGTCCGATCTGGGAATGTCATCATCTCATTGTGGGTAACGGCTATTTTGCCTACGAGTGCGATCTGGGAATGTCATCCTCTCATTGTGGGTAACGGCTATTTTGCCTACGAGTCCGATCTGGGAGTGTCATCATCTCATTGTGGGTAACGGCTATTTTGCCTACGAGTCCGATCTGGGAGTGACATCATCTCATTGTGGGTAACGGCTATTTTGCCTACGAGTCCGATCTGGGAGTGTCATCATCTCATTGTCGGTAACAGCTATTTTGCCTACGAGTCCGATCTGGGAGTGTTATCATCTCATTGTGGGTAACGGCTATTTTGCCTACGAGTCCGATCTGGGAGTGTCATCATTTCATTGTGGGTAACGGCTATTTTGCCTACGAGTCCGATCTGGGAGTGTCATCATCTCATTGTGGGTAACGGCTATTTTGCCTACGAGTCCGATCTGGGAGTGTCATCATCTCATTGTGGGTAACGGCTATTTTGCCTACGAGTCCGATCTGGGAGTGTCATCCCTCATTGTGGGTAACGGCTATTTTGCCTACGAGTCCGATCTGGGAGTGTCATCATCTCATTGTGGGTAACAGCTATTTTGCCTACGAGTCCGATCTGGGAATGTCATCATCTCATTGTGGGTAACGGCTATTTTGCCTACGAGTCCGATCTGGGAGTCTGATCATTTCATTGTGGGTAACGGCTATTTTGCCTACGAGTCCGATCTGGGAGTGTCATCATCTCATTGTGGGTAACGGCTATTTTGCCTACGAGTCCGATCTGGGAGTGTCATCATCTCATTGTGGGTAACGGCTATTTTGCCTACGAGTCCGACCTGGGAGTGTCATCATCTCATTGTGGGTAACGGCTATTTTGCCTGCTAGTCCGATCTGGGAGTGTCATCATCTCATTGTGGGTAACGGCTATTTTGCCTACGAGTCCGATCTGGGAGTGTCATCATCTCATTGTGGGTAACGGCTATTTTGCCTACGAGTCCGATCTGGGAGTGTCATCATCTCATTGTGGGTAACGGCTATTTTGCCTCCGAGTCCAATCTGGGAGTGTCATTTCTCAGTGTCGGTAACGGCTATTTTGCCTACGAGTCCGATCTGGGAGTGTCATCCCTCAGTGTGGGTAACGGCTATTTTGCCTACGAGTACGATCTGGGAGTGTCATCCCTCAATGTGGGTAACGGCTATTTTGCTTACGAGTCCGATCTGGGAGTGTCATCATCTCATTGTGGGTAAAGGCTATTTCGCCTATGAGTCCGATCTGGGAGTGTCATCCCTCATTGTGGGTAACGGCTATTTTGCCTACGAGTGCGATCTGGGAGTGTCATCCCTCATTGTGGGTAACGGCTATTTTGCCTACGAGTCCGATCTGGGAGTGTCATCTGGGAGGTCATCATCTCATTGTGGGTAACGGCTATTTTGCCTACGAGTCCGATCTGGGAGTGTCATCATTTCATTGTGGGTAACGGCTATTTTGCCTACGAGTCCGATCTGGAGTGTCATCATCTCATTGTGGGTAACGGCTATTTTGCCTACGAGTCCGATCTGGGAGTGTCATCATCTCATTGTGGGTGCAATCGCTATTTTGCCTACGAGTCCGATCTGGAGTGTCATCCCTCATTGTGGGTAACGGCTATTTTGCCTACGAGTCCGATCTGGGAGTGTCATCATCTCATTGTGGGGAACGGTTATTTTGCCTACGAGTCCGATCTGGGAGTGTCATCATCTCATTGTGGGTAACGGCTATTTTGCCTCCGAGTTCAATCTGGAAGTGTCATCATCTCAGTGTGATCACGAGTCCGATCATTGTGGGTAACGGCTATTTGCCTACGAGTCCGATCTGGGAGTGTCATCATCTCATCTCATCCGATCTGGGAGTGGGTAACGGCTATTTTGCCTACGAGTCCCATAGTTTTGCGGCTATTTTGCCTACGAGTCCGATCTGGAGGCCATCATCTCATTGTGGGTAACGGCTATTTTGCCTACGAGTCCGATTTGAGTGTCATCATCTCATTGTAGATAACGGCTATTTTGCCTACGAGTCCGATCTGGGGAGTGTCATCATCTCATTGTGATGTAATGGCTATTTTGCCTCCGAGTCCAATCTGGAGATCCATCATTCCACGGATGGCATCATCCAATCTGGGAGATTCATCATCTCATTGGAGTAACGACTGTTTTGCCTACGAGTCCAATCTGGGAGTGTCATCATCTCATTGTGGGTAACGGCTATTTTGCCTCGAGTCCGATCTGGGAGTGTCATCATCTCATTGTGGGTAACGGCTATTTTGCCTACGAGTCCGATCTGGGAGTGTCATCATCTCAGTGTGGGTAACGGCCATTTTTGCCTACGAGTCCAATCTGGGAGGCTATTTTGTGGGTACCTATTTTGCCTACGAGTCCGATCTGGGAGAATCATCCCTCATTGTGAGTAATGGCTATTTGCCTGGGTGGCCCCTACGAGTCCGATCTGGGAGTGTCATCATTTTATTGGGGGTAACGGCTATTTTGCCTACGAGTCCGATCTGGGAGTGCCATCTCATTGTGGGTAACGACTATTTTGCCTACGAGTCCGATCTGGAGTGTCATCATCTAATTGTGGGTAACGGCTATTTTGCCTACGAGTCCGATCTGGGAGTGCCATCTCATTGTAGGTAACGGCTATTTTGCCTACGAGTCCGATCTGGGAGTGTCATCATCTCATTGTGGGTAACGGTTTTGCCTACGGTCCGATCTAATGTGCATACGATCTCATTGTGGGAATGGCTATTTATTTACGAGTCCGATCTGAAAATGTCATCATCTCATTGTGGGTAACGGCTATTTTGCCTACGAGTCCGATCTGGGAATGTCATCATCTCATTGTGGGTAACGGCTATTTTGCCTACGAGTCCGATCTGGGAATGTCATCATCTCATTGTGGGTAACGGCTATTTTGCCTACGAGTCCGATCTGGGACTGACATCATCTCATTGTGGGTAACGGCTATTTTGCCTACGAGTCCGATCTGGGAATGTCATCATCCATTGTGGGTAACAGCTATTTTGCCTACGAGTCCGATCTGGGAATGCAGCATCATCTCATTGTGGGTAACGGCTATTTTGCCTACGAGTCCGATCTGGGAGTGACATCATCTCATTGTGGGTAACGGCTATTTTGCCTACGAGTCCGATCTGGGAGTGTCATCATCTCATTGTGGGTAACAGCGGCATTTTGCGGCTATTTTGTGGGTAACGGCTATTTTGCGAGTCCGATCTGGGAGTGTCATCATTTCATTGTGGTAACGGCTATTTTGCCTACGAGTTTTGCCTACGAGTCCGATCTGGGAGTGTCATCATCTCATTGTGGGTAACGGCTATTTTGCCTACGAGTCCCATCTGGGAGTGTCATCCCTCATTGTGGGTAACGGCTATTTTGCCTACGAGTCCGATCTGGGAGTGTCATCATCTCATTGTGGGTAACGGCTATTTTGCCTACGAGAGTCCGATCTGGGAGGGATCGCCTTCATTGTGGGTAACGTTATTTTGCCTCGGCCTAACGCTGGGAGTGCGGATCATTTTGCCTACGAGTCCGATCTGGAGCGGCTCATCATCTCATTGTGGGTAACGGCTATTTTGCCTACGAGTCCGATCTGGGAGTGTCATCATCTCATTGTGGTACCCACATTTGCCTACGAGTCCGATCTGGGAGTGGGTAACGGCTATTTTGCCTACGAGTCCGGATCTGGAGAATCATCTCATTGTGAGTAATGGCTATTTTGCCTACGAGTCCGATCTGGGAGGCCATCCCTCATTGTGGGTAACGGCTGTTTTGCCTCCGAGTCCCATCTGGGAATGTCATCATCTCATTGTGGGTAACGTGGAGTCCGATCTGGGAGTGTCATATCTATGCGGCTATTTTGCCTACGAGTCCGGGAGTCATGTGGGTAATGGCTATTTTACCTAGGAGTCCGGTCTGGGAGTGTCATCCCATTGTGGTAACGGCTATTTTGCCTACGAGTCCGATCTGGGAATGCCTACGAGTCCGATCTGGGGAGTGTCATCATTGTGGGTAACGGCTATTTTGCCTACGAGTCCGATCTGGGAATCATCTCATTGTGGGTAACGGCTATTTTGCCTACGAGTCCGATCTGGGAGTGTCATCATTGTGGGTAACGGCTATTTTGCCTACGCCGAGTCCGATCTGGGAGTCATCCTCATTGAACGGCTATTTTGCCTACGGGATCTGGAGGACATCATCTCATTGTGGGTAACGGCCATTTTGCCTACGAGTCCGATTGGGAATGTCATCTATTGTGGGTAATGGCTATTTATGCCTAGAGTCCGATCTGAAAGTGTCATCATCTCATTGTGGGTAACGGCTATTTTGCCTACGAGTCCGATCTGGGAATGCTTTCATCATCTCATTGATCTGGTCCGATCTGGGAATGTCATCATCCCATTGTGGGTAACGGCTATTTTGCCTCCGGAGTCCGGATCTGGAGTGACATCATCTCATTGTGGGTAACGTCCTACGATCCGATGGGAGTGTCATCTCTCAGTGGGGGTAACAGCTATTTTGCCTACGAGTCCGATCTGGGAGTGTCATCCCTCAGTGTGGGTAACGGCTATTTTGCCTACGAGTACGATCTGGGAGTCATCCTCAATGGGGTAACGGCTATTTTGCTTACGAGTCCGGATCTGGAGTGTCATCCTCATTGTGGGTAACGGCTATTTTGCCTAGTCCGAGTCCATCTCATTGATCTGGAGGAGTGTCATCATCTCATTGTGGGTAACGGCTATTTTGCCTACGAGTCCGATCTGGAGTGGTGGGTAACGGCTATTTTGCCTACGAGTCCGACCTGGGAGTGTCATCATCTCATTGTAGATAACGGCTATTTTGCCTACCAGTCCGATCTGGGAGTGTCATCATCTCATTGTGGGTAACGGCTATTTTGCCTCCGAGTTCAATCTGGGTAAGTGGAGAACCATTCTCATTGTGGGTAACGGCTATTTTGCCTACGAGTCCGATCTGGGAGTGTCATCATCTCATTGTGGGTAACGGCTATTTTGCCTTCGAGTCCGATCTGGGAGGTCATCAATATCTCATTGTCCCTCATTAGGGTAACGGCTATTTTGGTCTACGAGTCCGATCGGGGAGTGTCATCATCTCATTGTGAGTAATGGCTATTTTGCCTACGAGTCCGATCTGGGAGTGTCATCATCTCATTGTGGGCAACGGCTATTTTGCCTACGAGTCCCATCTGGGAGTGTCATCATCTCATTGTGGGTAACGGCTATTTTGCCTTACGAAACTGAGTGTCATCCCTCTGGGGTAACGGCTATTTTGCCTACGAGTCCGATCTGGGGGTGTCATCCCTCAGTGTGGGCCTAGTCCGATCGGAGCAATAATTATTTTGCCTCCTACGAGTCCGATCTGGGAGTGTCATCCCTCATTGTGGGTAACGGCTATTTTGCCTACGAGTCCGATCTGGGAGTGACATCATCTCATTGTGGGTAACGGCTATTTTGCCTACGAGTCCGATCTGGGAGTGTCATCATCTCATTGTGGGTAACAGCTATTGTGGGTAACGGCTACTTTGCCTCGAGTCCGATCTGGGTGTCATCCTCATTGTGGGTAAGTCGGCTATTTTGCCTACGAGTCCGATCTGGGAGTGTCATCATCTCATTGTGGGTAACGGCTATTTTGCCTACGAGTCCGATCTGGGAGTGTCATCATCTCATTGTGGGTAACGGCTATTTTGCCTACGAGTCCGATCTGGGAGTGTCTGGATCATCTCATTGTGGGTAACGGCTATTTTGCCTACGAGTCCAATCTGGGAGTGTCATCATCTCATTGTGGGTAATGGCTATTTTGCCTACGAGTCCGATCTGGGAGTGTCATCCTCATTGTGGGTAACGGCTATTTTGCCTACGAGTCCGATCTGGGAGTGTCATCATCTCATTGTGGGTAACGGCTATTTTGCCTACGAGTCCGATCTGGGAGTGTCATCATCTCATTGTGGGTAACGGCTATTTTACCTAGTGAGTCCGATCTGGGAGTGTCATCCCTCATTGTGGGTAACGGCTATTTTGCCTGGGGTAACGGCTATTTTGCCTACGAGTCCGATCTGGGAGTGTCATCATTTCATTGTGGGTAACGGCTATTTTGCCTACGAGTCCGATCTGGGAGTATCCCTCATTGTGGGTAACGGCTATTTTTGAGTCCGATCTGAGTCCAATCTGGGAGTGTCATCCTCATTGTGGGTAACGGCTATTTTGCCTACGAGTCCAATCTGGGAGTGTCATCATCTCATTGTGGGTAACGGCTATTTTGCCTACGAGTCCGATCTGGGAGTGACATCATCTCATTGTGGGTAACGGCTATTTATGCCTACGAGTCCAATCTGGGAGTGACATCATCTCATTGTGGGTAACGGCTATTTTGCCTCCGAGTCCAATCTGGGAGTGACATCATCTCATTGTGGGTAACGGCTATTTTGCCTCCGAGTCCAATCTGGGAGTGTCATCATCTCATTGTGGGTAACGGCTATTTTGCCTACGAGTCCAATCTGGGAGTGTCATCATCTCATTGTGGGTAACGGCTATTTTGCCTCCGAGTCCAATCTGGGAGTGTCATCATCTCATTGTGGGTAAATGCTATTTTGCCTACGAGTCCAATCTGGGAGTGACATCATCTTGTGGGTAATCTGGCTATTTGCCTTCGAGTCCGATCTGGGAGTGTCATCATCTCATTGTGGGTAACGGCTATTTTGCCTCCGAGTCCGATCTGGGAGTGTCATCATCTCATTGTGGGTAACGGCTATTTTGCCTCCGAGTCCGATCTGGGAGTGTCATCATCTCAGTGTGAACGGCTATTTTGCCTCCGAGTCTTATCTGGGAGTGTCATCATCTCAGTGTGGGTAACGGCTATTTTGCCTCCGAGTCCGATCTGGGAGTGTCATCATCTAATTGTGGGTAACGGCTATTTTTGCCTCCGAGTCCGATCTGGGAGTGTCAGCATCTC
Source organism: Doris montereyensis (assembly GCA_037039925.1). NCBI lineage: Eukaryota > Metazoa > Mollusca > Gastropoda > Nudibranchia > Dorididae > Doris > Doris montereyensis. The sequence continues at coordinate 134,201 of JAXRKP010001283.1, read as the reverse complement.
ATTGTGGGTAACGGCTATTTTGCCTCCGAGTCCGATCTGGAGTCCATCATCTCAGTGTGGGTAACGGCTATTTTGTCATCCGATCTGGGAGTGTCATCATCTCAGTGTGGGTAACGGCTATTTTGCCTCCGAGTCCGATCTGGGAGTGTCATCATCTCATTGTGGGTAACGGCTATTTTGCCTCCGAGTCCAATCTGGGAGTGTCATCATCTCATTGTGGGTAACGGCTATTTTGCCTCCGAGTCCAATCTGGGAGTGTCATCATCTCATTGTGGGTAACGGCTATTTTGCCTCCGAGTCCAATCTGGGAGTGTTATCATCTCATTGTGGGTAACGGCTGTTTTGCCTACGAGTCCAATCTGGGAGTGTCATCATCTCATTGTGGGTAACGGCTATTTTGCCTCCGGAGTCCAATCTGGGAGTGTCATCATCTCATTGTGGGTAACGGCTATTTTGCCTACGAGTCCGATCTGGGAGGACAAAAGTATCAGGGGACGCGCCACTTGTATGTACAGTGTCTAGCATAGATTTAATGGGATGGGTGTTTATGTTGTTGTTTCTGTTTTTGTCGTTTGACTTTAAATCTAGTTTTAATCTCTTTTTCAATATTTAGTCTGGTTTTAGTCTCTTCTCGACATTAAGTCTGGTTCTAGTTTCTTGTCGAGAAACGGGATCAAACTATTTCGTTTCAGTGTGAAAAGCTATTCTTCTTATCCATTTGTCATCATGACCTCTTGAACTGTATTAATGAGACATAACAAAACATAATGTAGTGATTTGTGTTTGACCTTTCGCCATACAGCAAACACGTAATGATTACACATATTTGTGAAACATTTCATGGAAATTTAATACAGGTCTAGGGCAACAAAGATATGTCAAGAACAATACAGAGGCATGCAAGGAGCTCTGGCGAAGTATCTGTATTAATGATCATAAATGAAATGTGTGAGATACAACAGTAGAATAATATAAAAAAACCAAAACAAAACAAAAAACAACAACAAAACAACTAAAGTGACGTAGGTCTAGATACACAACAAGGGCATGACTGCACAAAAAAACAACTCTTTTAATTGATATTCTTTGCTCTATGAAGTCTTTATTATGTGCTATCGTTTGATGTAAAGGCAATACATTTAATATAAACATTCAAACATTAATCAGCATTTCCTTGAATCCCCAGGTTCTTGTCTCTCTATTTGTCTAAGTATTTCATCCAGTCTACCGGTCTGTCTTATACCCTCTCTCTCCCTCTTTCTCTCTGTCTCTCTGTCTCTGTCTCTCTCTCTCTCTCTCTCTCTCTCTCTCTCTCTCTCTCTCTCTCTCTCTCTCTCTCTCTCTCTCTCACTCCTCTCCTCTCCCTCTCTCTCTCTTTCTCTCTCTCTCTCTCTGTCTCTCTCTCTCCCTCTCTCTCTCTCTCTCTGTCTCTCTCTCTGTCCGTTTGTCTGTCTGCTTGCCTGTCTATCTCTCTGTGTCTGTCTTTTCTATCTCTCTCAGTGCCTCCTTCTATGTTTCTTTGTCTGTCTGTCTGTATGTCTGTCCATTTCTGTCTCTGTCTGACTGTCTGTCTGTCTGTGTGCCTGTGTGTCTGTTTGTCTGTCTGTCTGTCTGTGTGTCTGTCTGTCTGTCTGCCTGTTTATCTGTCTGTCTGTCTGTCTGTCTGTCTGTCTGTCTGTCTGTCTGTCTCTCTCTCTCTCTCTCTCTCTCTCTCTCTCTCTCTCTCTCTCTCTCTCTCTCTCTCTCTCTCTCTCTCTTTCTCTCTCTGTCGTTTGTTGTTGCTCTTCATAATGCACATGTAGATCCCTACATCTCGTAATCTGGGAAAACACCATAACACAATAAATATTAAAATCATACTATAGCATTCTTACCTATTAGAAGCAGTCTCTTTTTGGAAGTAGTGCCCGAAAAGAGAGGCGATTGGCTTGAAAATTCCCCCTTGTTTGTGATCTCCATGACTTGGCTGATGATGGGTCGCTTCACGTCACGTCACTAGACCCGGCTTGAGAGAAAAACTGTGTAGTGAAGAAGAAACGCAAATCGGATGAGAGCCAAGAATAATTTGTTCATCGACATTATATCCAGATGTCCACGAAATAGTGATGTGTCAATCAGACGAGTCAGGTGGAGGATTTAGGTTGGTCCTCGATAATGCTGCTGGACATTACACCTGTACGTTTTCAGGTCGCGGTCCCAACCTTCGACTATGATTAATTTGCAGTGTATAAGGCAATGCTGTACGATGAACTACATTAAATAATTGAATTATAATTACAAATTGTTATGTGGATATTAGTAGCCTAGACTTGTCGTAAAAAGACGTCTTTTTCTTTCTTTCTTTTCTTTTATGTTTTTCTTCTGACATCACATTGTGTGATGCCGGAGGTATTACTTAGATCTAGATTCTAGATATTTCTCGTTTGTTGTCTGACGAAGGGTTATACCCGAAACGTCACGTGTTTGTTCTGTCTTTATTAGTGGAGTTGTCACTTATTGTCATATTTCGCCTTTGACTTCACTCCCCTGTGGCTCCTTTGTATTAGTACTAGCCGTACTGCCATGATACTTGCACGATATTCACATAACTCCTCGTAGAGAGTATGAAATTTGAACCGCACTAGTCATTTTTATTTTGTTGTTGTTGCTTATATTTTTCATTTAATACTTTGGCAAATGATAGGCTACGTAATTTTGCCGTTTCTATTATCTGTATTCATTTGGTATCTGGTTCTTCTTTTATCTGTATTTCATTTTCATAGGAGGAAATATTCACAAACAAAACAACTAAAATACCCAACACAAATGCCTTCATGAATTGAGCCCGAGTCTGACACTGACACTTTTTCATACGCCCGCGCTATCATTATCATTAATAATAATAATAATAATAATAATAATAATAATTATAATAATAATAATAATAATAATAATAATAATAATAATAATAATAATAATAATAATAATAAAAAATAATAATAATAATAATAATAATAATAATAATAATAATAATAATAATAATAATAATAATAATAATAATAATAATAATAATAATAATAATAATAATAATAATAATAATAATAATAATAATAATAATAATAATAATAATAATAATAATAATAATAATAATAATGCATATATTGAGTGCCTCTCATCCACCAAAATGCTCGACGGTACTTTACAGTAAACTATCATTGACACAATTACATATTATATAAAATGCACAGCAGCAAAAAAATAAAATATTTTAGTTACAATTTTAAAAACACTGAAAGTTAAATAAAAAAAAAAGCTTTTAAACTAAGAGGAACAAAATTCTGTCATATTTGGAGGGCATAACATTCGATAGAACCCCCCTTCAACCCATGCTGGTACTCGGGGGAAGGTTGTCCGGTGACACGAATTTTTTTTTCTATTATTTCTTCAAGAATGGAAGTATAAATTTCAAAGAAATTAACCAATTCAATTTCCAAATTTCTATTTAAATTTATAAAGAGGTATACAACAACCTCCCCTCGACCACTCACTCACGAAAGAAAATATCCTTATAATAAAAGTAAAAACTAAAAAAGAAGGATAATAATTATTATTTAATTTACATAAATGAAAAGCTTAACACTGGGGCCTTCACGAGTCTCCTGCTGCCTTGCAGGCAGGCCTTGGCTGACCAAAGGCTAAGGGAGTTAACCCTGACAGAAAATATCCTGCTGCCTTGCATGCTGGTCTTGGTCGACCAAAGGCTAAGGGAGTTAACCCTGACAGACGTTAACAACACCCGGTACGGGACCTTAAGGTGGCAGTCCTAGCATCTACCTAGGGTACAGTGGGCTAAACACTTGCTTACCCAAAACAAACAGATTCAAAGAAGTACACATGATGATCTCACGAAAACGTACACGGAAACGAACACGGACTGTTATTTTTGGAACATGGAATATCAGGGCAATAAATGGAAAAGAATTAGCTGAAGAAATGGAAACATTCAAAGTAGATATTTTGGCCATTACAGAAACAAAGAAAAAAGGACAAGGAATGTAGGACCAAATCATAATCTTCTCAAGGGAGCGCAGTTAGCTCAGTTGGTAGCACGCTTTCTTAAAATGGCGAGGCGATGGGTGCCGACGTAGAGGTCGCGGGTTCGATCCCCATGGTGGCCAGGATTTTTTGGTCTAATCCTTGTATTTGTCTCGTCTTTAGTCCTATGGGGCTTTCATATTATCTTATGTCACTATCTTCAATTCCGACATGCCCCTTGCCTCACTGTTTGTCTTTAATCTTCTCAGGGGTAGATGTTAAAGCTAGAGCTAGAGCAGGAGTAGGTCTCATGCACAAAAGGCAAGAAAAGCTACTAGAAAGTTGGAAATTTATCCCACGGCTATTATTGGTAAACATTATACCTAAACGAAGAGAAATTAAATTATAAACAGCTTATGGGACCAAACGAAGACGCAACCAAAGAAGAAAAATATCTTTGAAAATGAGTTACAAATATCTCAAACCCAAACAGAAATTAATGGTTTTAGGAGATTTAAACGCTAGAGTAGGCAACAATGTAAAACACCAGGAGGAGTAATAGGTAAAGAAGGAGAGACAACAACTTCTCCAAATGGAGAGATATTAATAGATTTTTGCCTGAAGAATAACATGAAAATAGCTAACACATTCTTTCCTCATAAAGATATCCACAGATATAGAAGAGTAAATGAAGACAGATGCGAAAAGTTAATCATAGACTACATAATAGTTAGAAGCTCCCTTTTTTACAGTACGATGGACGCAAGAGTAGTCAGAGGAGCTGAAATATTTAGTGACCATCACTTAGTGATTGCCAAAATGAGATTACTGACTGAAGAGAACAAACAGAAAAGGAAAAAGAAGAAAGCTAAAACTCAAAATAGAAGAACTAAATAAACCAATAGTAAAACAGATATACCAATCCAGGATAAAAAGATTTATCAGTGGAAGGCAGATGGATCTGAAGGATAGCACAGTAGAAAACAAGTGGCAAATGTATAAAGAAACACTCCTGAGTTGTACTGAAGAGGTCTGTGGCAGGAAACAAATTAAATGAGATAGGAAAAGAACAGCATGGTGGAATGAGAATGTCAAGACTAAGATAAAAAAAGAAGGATGCCTGGAAGAAATACTTGCAAACAAAGAGACTAGAGGAAAGGATAGATTACGTCAATAAAAGAACAATCGCCAAAGAGGAAGTTAGGAAAGCAAAACAGGAACAGTGGGAAGAGTTTGGACAAAGACTTCAAGAAAGCTATCAAGGAAATCAAAAGCTGTTCTGGAGAGCAATAAAGAGCCCAATACGACAAATTAAGAATGCCAAAGGAAAAATAATGAAAGTATTTTTAACAATTACATAATCCCTCCAGAACATATGAAACAAGGACTACAGATCAATAAGTAAGAGTAACAAGTAATGCAGAAGAGACAGCTGAAGATGTAGATGTCTCAATGGAAGAACTCCAAACAGCTATAAGAAAAGTGAAATTAAGAAAAGCCCCAGGGGAAGATCAAGTTTATCCAAAAATGATTAAAAACCAAGGGAGAAAGGCAGACAAACATGCAATATGCTAACACGCATGGAGGTCCAAACAGGTGTCAAACGACTGGCATAAGAGAACGGTAGTACCAATACACAAGACAGGGTCAACTATGGAATGCTCAACTATAGAGGGATATCACTACTTAGCGTACCAGGAAAAGTATATGCCATGATACTGGAAATGAGACTAAGGAAAAGAGTAGAGGATCAGATTGAAGAACATCAACGTTGATTTAGATCAGGTAGAAGCGTACACGACCACATATCTACAATTAGACAAATAATAGGAAAATTCCTTGAGAGAAGCGTTGACTTGCACCTGTGTTTTATTGACTTAGAAAAGGCATTTGACCCTGTGAGGAGGAACGAACTATGGCATTCCACAATGTAGATCAAAATTTAATTGAAGCCATAAAAAGTTTTTATAATAAACCAACATGTGCAGGAGAGTAGCTGGAAACATATCGGAAGAGGTTGATGTAGATATAGGAGTAAGACAGGGTTGTACCTAAAGTCCTCTTTTGTTTATCACATTTATGGACTCAGTGGCAAATGCATCCTCAAAAAGGAAGAAAATGAATGTAGGTATGTGGATACTCAAACCAGTAAATATATCAATGCTTTCATTTGCTGATGATTTAGTTTGTCAACAAAATCCAAAATGGCAAACACAGTTTATTGTCCTTCTGTCCTGTATGGCAGCGCAACCTGGACCTTAGACAGTAGAGAATACAGTAAAGTACAAGCAGCTGAAATGAAATATCTGAGAAAAATACTAGGAAAACTAAAAAAGGCAAAATCAGAAACTCAACAATAAGAGATCAAACCAAAGCAGATGGCATAAAACTAAGATAGAAATAAATCAATTGAGATGGTTTGGGCATGTAAACAAAATGAATGACAATATAATAGTTAAATCAGTAAACAGTGTTAAAACACAAGGTGAAAAATTAAAAGGCAGACCTCGGAGAAAGTGGGAAGAATATATAAAAGAGGCATTAAAGCAAAACAAAAAAACAAACTTTGACGGAAGGAAACCGAAAATGTCAGGATAGAGCAGTTTGGAGAGAGATCATTTTGGGCATCTAAACCCATACACCGGAAGGTAGAATGGGAAATGATAAAGAAAGAATGAAAGAAAAGTTAAACAACTATCTAGATCAACGTTATTTTAAATTACTACAATTATTTTAGAATTAGTAAGACATCAAGGTAATTAAGTGTAGTTTTACTTTTGATAAAATAAAACCATGCAATTAATGTTAAAGCATTACAATATTTTTAGGAGAAAGAAAATGATTAAAATTCACCCCAGACAACGAAACTCACGAGTACAGAATTTACTTCACACAGAAGCAGGGGGAAGAACAAAACTGGAAATCGTGCAAAAGTGTTTGCAGCCAGGTACGAGCGAGAATCATAAATCACAAAAGTCTACTTTTCATGCAAATCAATCTTTCAGCCAAGTTCTCGTGAATATGGACATGACCGCTTAGTACTTTAGTGAGTTAGTAAATGAGGCTAAATTAGGAGCTTAAGTTTAAGTTTCATATGGACCAAAGTATTTATAAGCTTGTTCGTCTTCTACATGGGCTCTCCCATCGCTTCCCCGCCTTGGACAGAACTAGGTGCTAATTAAGATTAAAACTAGGATAATGTTTTTCTTTGGCAGAAAGAATGGACAAAACAACAAAACAATAGTAACAAAACAACAACAACAACAGCTATAACGACAAAGACACCCAAACAAAAGACGAATCCATTCCTACTCCCATCAAGTCTATAATAAACAACTATACACTGTTCGCAATCAAGCTGGTATCGAACTACATAATAGAAAGTAGTCCCACTGATCCATTTACAATATAGACCCATGGAGCTATTATATAGTTTAACTTATTAATTTAGTTAATTTGAAAGTGTGTTGTTTTGTTCATTCATTAGTGTATGAGTAAGAAGGTAAGTATTTAGCCTAAATATGTCGATTTTATTTACGTCTTTGTGCAATCACATAATGTTTCGACAAAGTACAAATGTATCGGGATTTGGATGGGAGTTTTAAACTGTTATGTAACAGCTGATAAGATTGATGATGTATAAAATGGCGTACACAGAACATATCCGAATATAATATATTATCTTCATTCTATGAAAAGATGAGGTAAAACATCCAACGATCCAGACCAGAGAGGTGGTTTATATCTCTAAGCAAGTTGAAGTCATCATCGAAAGCGTGTGAAAGCTGCGAGTTCCCCAGGGATCCCTTGGCAGAAGCAAGTTGAAGTCAATATCAATGAGTTATGTACTCTATACATCTGCACGGCGTGACTCGAAGATAATGTGGGAAAGCGATACATTGAGAAATATACGCATACATTTGGAATACATACATAATATACTCATCTTATATACGCTGATAATAATATATACAGGTATCATTTCCGAGATGGACAAAAGCAAATACTTACGGGTGAGGCATTTTAGTATAAAAGCCGATATTCCATGTGTTACGTAATGCGTAATGCGTGATGCATGATGAGAAAACAAAGACAGCATGGACATTTGATAAGATTTCCCATGTGTGCGCGATGCGTTGTGCGTGAGGCGGAGACACCTTTGTTAAATTTCCATGCAAGCGTCGTTTTTTTTTCCTCACGCATTACACATCACGCACACATGGGAATATCTTAATACATTTCCATGCTGCATTACGTGATGCTGATTCTCAACTTTCCTTGTTTACATTGAAGGGTTCCTTGCAGCATAGATGTCACGGAGTTCGTTCCCCATACTGTGCGATTCGTAAGTAGCCTGCCACTACTCGGCGGAGGGACGGTGGTTTGTAACCAGGGACAGAAGTTGGAGGTTCCCAGGTGCCCTCTCAGGTGCCCTCTGGGCGGTGGGATTTCTCCGCCCGCTAAACCAAGGTCACTTTCCATGGAATCCAGCTCAACAATGACTGGGAAAACCCTCTGTGGCCAACAGTAAACATCTCCCCCCCCCCCCCCCGAGAGGGAGCTAAGCGAGCTTCGGCATTGAAAAGGATGGGGGGGGGGTGCACTCGTTTTACCCAAATGTAACTATAAGCCCCCCCTAAGTGTCCATATAGGTAGATGGCTTAGGGTCCTCCCCCCCATCGCCGAAGACTTTAGCCGCAGGACTCGCAACTGACTACAAAGCCAACTGAGGCCGTAAGAGACATTGTGTCAAGGGCTCTCTTGGAGCCAAACAACCCGTGTCCCATTTAGAAGAAGAAGACATCATGGAGAGTTGTGGAACACTATGCCTTCATCTTCTTCATAATATCAACAATGACAGCAATAACTGATTAACTTAACTTTTGAGTCTGACTGTCAGCATGCGTGATTTTCGAATTTATCAGCAAGTACGGCTAATCAAGTTTTAGTTTTGAGATACCGATTATGTATTAAACTTTTTTTTTTTTTAAGTCTTCAGTACCACAACTTACTTAAATTTCTGTTGACAGTTTGTTGTGCAATCTTAGTGTACTAGATTGACAAAAGTATAGATATGACAATCAATGTTTGAGGACGGAACTATGTATGTTGGACAACATTTTTTAGTTGCATTTGTACTAAATTTAAGGAAATCTTATGCATTCAATGAACATTGACCATCTAAAGCATTGAAGAAAATAATTTAATATTCATTTCTTTATTCATGACTCGTTTTTCTACCAAAAGTATCCATTGTGATGGGTTCATGCTGGATTTTGATACTTCCTTGTGTGTATGTATGTGTGTGAGTGTGTGTATGTGTGTGTGCGCGTGATTAATCTATGTTGGTTGTAGTACTCCCTTGTGCATGCACGAACGCGCGTGTGTATGTTTGTGTGATGGATTCATGCTGGCTTTGGTACTTCCTTGTGTGTTTATATAATGTGTGTGTGTGTGTGTGTGTGCGTGTGTGTAGGTGAGTGTGGTGTGATTTCATCTTGATTTTTTTACTTATTCTTGTGTGGTGATCAGTAACAAATGATGCTACTTTAAAACTGTTTATTTTTTTATTTGAATGTCTGGTGATGTGAGTCCCAGCCACAGCTACCATAAAGTAAGGCTTGTTTAAAAAATAATAGTTAACAGCTCCCTTTTTTTTATAGAACAATGGATGTAAGAGTAAACAGAGGAGCAGAAATATTTAGTGATCATCACCTAGTGATAGCCAAAATGAGATTAATGACTGAAGAAAACAAACAGACAAGGAAAAAGAAGAAAGCTACTAAACTCAAAATAGAGGAAATAAATAAACCAATAGTAAAACAAATATACCAATCCAGGATAAAAAGATTTATCAGTGAAAGGCAGATGGATCTGAAGGATAGCACAGTAGAAGAAAAGTGGCAAATATATAAAGAAACACTCCTCGGTTGTAGTGAAGAGGTCTGTGGTAGGAAACAAAGTAAAGAATAGGAACAGAACAACATTGTGGAATGAGAATGTCAAAACTAAGATAAAAAAAGAAGGATGCCTGGAAGAAATACTTGCAAAAAAAGAGACCAGATGATATGATAGATTGCGTGAGTAAAAGGACTATCGCCAAAGAGGAAGTTAGGGAAGCAAAACAGAAGAAATGGGAAGAGTTTGGACAAAGACTTCAAGAAAGCTATCAAGAAAATTAAAAAGCTGTTCTGGGGAGCAATGAAGAGCATGAGAAAGACCAAAGCATACCCAATACGACAAATTAAGAACACCAAAGGAGAATAATGAAATCATGGAAACGTGGAGGAAGTATTTTCACCAATTACATAATCCCTCCAGAACATATGAAACAAGGACTACAGATCAATTAGTAAGAGTAACAAGTAATCCAAAGGAGACGGCGGAAGATGTAGATACTCAATAAAAGAACTCCAAACAGCTGTAAGAAAAGTGAAATTAGGAAAAGCCCCAGGAGCAGATCAAGTTAATCCCGAAATGATTAAAAACCAAGGGAGAGAGGCAGACAAACTACTGCATGCAATATGTCAACAAGCATGGAAGTCCAAACAGGTGCCAGACGACTGGAATAAGGGAACGGTAATACCAATACACAAGAAAGGATAAATTATGGAATGCTTAAACTATAGAGGGGTATCATTACTTAGCGTACCAGAAAAAGCGTATGCCAGGATTCTGGAAATGAGACTAAGGAAAAGAGTGGAGGATCAGATTGAAGAATACAAGAGTGGATTTAGACCAGGAAGAAGTGTACAAGATCCCATATTTACAAAGACAAATAATAGAAAAATTCCTTGAGAGAAACATTGACTTGCATCTGTGTTTTATTGACTTAGAAAAGGCATTTGACACTGTGAGGAGGGACGATATGGCATTCCTTAAAAGAACACAACATGGAGCAAAATTTAATAGCAGGCATTAAAAGTTTTTACAATAAAGGAACATGTGCAGTGAGAGTAGCTGGGAATATGTCTGAAGAATTTGATGTAGATATAGGAGTAAGACAGGATTTTAACTCAAGTCCTCCTTTGTTTATCACATTTATGGATTCAGTCGCAAAGGCATCCTCAAAAAGGAAGAAAATAAATGTAGGTATGTGGAAGCTCAAACCAGTAAATGTATCAATGCTTTCATTTGCTGATGATTTAGTTCTGTTTGGAAAATCAGAAAGGGACCTCCAATCGAATATCAACATGATGGAAGATTAATTAAATAAAAGAGGAATGAGAGTAAATGCAAAGAAAACCAAAACAATGTTAGTAACTAGGGAAGCTAAAACACAAAATTTTAAATTAGGCAGGGAGAATTTAGAACAAGTTCAAAGCTACAATTACCTAGGAGTAGTGATTAGCTCAGAAGGAAAACTAAGAGAAGAAATCAACCAGAGAATCCAAAAGGCAAGTGCATATATAACTATCTAGGAAAGGTATTGATATGTTAACACGAATTGTCAACAAAAAACAACACAGTTTATTGTCCTACTCTCTTCTATGACAGCGAAACCTGGACCTTAGACAGTAAGGAATACAGTAGAGTATAGGCAGCCGAAATGAAATATCTAAGAAGAGTAGTAGGAAAACTAAAAGAGACAAAATCAGAAACACAACAATAAGAGATCAAACCAAAGCAGATGGCATAAAAGCTAAGATAGAAATAAATCATCTGAGATGGTTTGGGCATGTTAACA